>CAOLHI010004029.1:0-139344 GCA_948474755.1 Ctenosaura bakeri
TTCTTGGAGGTTTTTAAGCAGAGGGTAGATGGCCATCTGTCAGGAGTGCTTTGAGGGTGTTCCTGCATGGCAGGGGGTTGGACTGGATGACCCGTGTGGTCTCTTCCAACTCTACATTTCTATGATTCTATGATTATTATTTTAGCAGAGTAGCAGAAAAAGCATATCCCCTATCTCTGTGTGGCTTCCCTAAACTGAGACTGATTTAGAAAGCAAAACAAGGCAGGCAGTTTCAAGTTACAAAATTACAAATAATTTACTAATTAATTTTACAGTCACATATGCACTGGAGAGCCTACATCCTAACTAGCTAACAAAAAGATTAAGTAACATAGTAACTTCATTCTTAACTCACCGTCTTCTTGGTGAAGATGCAAAGCATAGTCAGAGGGAAGGGAGTAGAAACAAAAATGCAAAAAGAGCAAAGAAAGAGAGGTCTAAGAAGTTTGGCCTTTTATGTAAGGCCAATGATCCCAGAGTCTATCCTGGGACACATGATTTGGTCACCTGGATATCATAGGCATGCATTTAAATAACACAAAGAGCAAGAGTTGGGGTTTTAGGTGGGAAAGCAAGAGGCTTTGACATGCAAAGGAAAAAGAAACTCTACTCCACTTGCCCTAGAACAAGATGGGGAGAGAGAATGCTAGAATTTTCTGACACATTTCTGTGAGAATTTTCTACTGTATGGTATTCTTTCACAGAGCACCTCCAAAACTATTTGCTAAATTTCCCACTTTAAAAAATGCTGTCTCGAGACTGCCTTGAGAACTCCTTAAGGGAAAACTAGCAGCACTGCTTGTGCATGCAATGGGATTTTCTACTGAGACAAATTCAAAAGATTTTTTTTTCCTAGAGAAGTTTAATAAATTGTTTGGGTGACAGCCCAGTGTGTGTGTTTGTCTTGTTTTTAGAAGCAACTGCTTACAAAGGATCTCTCAGGGAAGAAAAACTTTCTGGCTCATGACCTAATGCACCAAGTTCAAACATTCATACTAGGAAGTAAGTCCCACAGAAGAGAGTAGCTAAACAAACCAAAGAGCATCGCCCCATGGTTTGCTTAGCATGTCATCTGAATGCAAGTGTAGTTCTCCATCTACCTTGTTTCTTTCCCACCAGTGTATTGGGGGGGAGGGACGCTAAAACAAACACCTGCACTCAGACAACACACTAAACAAAGACAAAGGAAAACCCTCTGGTTTGTTCAGCCGCTGCCCAAACATGCTGCTTATAACTGATAAACCAGGTTTCACACAGATTTGTTACTTATTCTGTTGTCTGAGCAGACCTGTACTTCCAGAGCTTGCACTAACATAAGGCAACATAAGAGGGCCACTGTAGGCAGGAGATTTTTGTTATTTTGAAAAGGCAGTACAATTTTAGGTGTTAATTTATTATTAATGTATTTGTATTGCCAGAGGAGGCATCTGCGGGACTGTCAATGCCATGGGCCAAACTAAACTTGGCTTGGTGAGAGGGCATGGTATCATTTTCTGCTCTACATCAGTCAGCAAAGTGAGGATTGTTCTGTATTGTGTGCCCATGCAATTATTAAAACATTTATAAGACTAATTTTAATTTTATTCTGAATAAAGCATTAAAATCACAAAAGAAGAGTTTAATATTTCCCTCTCCTTATGGGCAGTGGTTTTCCCAATTTTTTCCAAAAAGTTGAGCATCATCATTCTCCTTGAATATTTCTGTTTTGAATTTCTCTCTGTTTCCTGGCATTTACTACTCATGCAGGTAAGAAAATTAAGCAAAGATTTTTTCCCCAGGATTCAGTCAACTTGTTTTGTCATTGATCGTCCTTTATAATTAAATCTCATTTCAGCACCATCTGGCATATGTCTCTGCTCCATTTAAGGTGTGTCCCCTTTGGCAGGGAGCAGAACATTAGGGAATCTTCAATTACACTGATAATTCTTCCTTCTAGCTATCACATTAACAGCTGTTATTACCACCTACAGTACTTCCTTGATCACCTGGGACACAACTGCCTCAGATTCTGAAGCAAGTTAAAAAGGGATATGTGAAAGAAATGGTATGAGGGTTATATATTAAAAGAATGAGACTTATACCTAAATTAAGAATTTTAAAAAATAGCACGCACACACACACATATTCATAAGTTCCCCTTGAGAGCAATGTAGACTTTTCTTTGTCTAGGCACACAACTTATCACTAATATGAATATGGTGTTACATTAAACATCTTACACCATATTCATAGAATCATACTGAGACACAGTTTGTTCAGATGATGAACATTTGATTGGCAAGATGTATAAACATTTGGTAGAATTAGAGGTGGAAGAAGAGGGGGTTAAGGATTATATGATAAAATGGGCACAAACTATTGGGCATAATATACAGCTGGAACAATGGCAGAAAAAGTGGTTAAAGGGAATGAAAATTATGTTATATTACAATCTTAAAGAGAACTTTTATAAGATGGTGTATTGATAGTATTTGACACAACAAAAATTGGCCAAAATGCACAAAGAGGTTTCTAACAGATTTGGAAATGCAAGCAACAAGTGGGATCTTTTTATCACAGGTGGTAGACTTGTGAAAAAGCCAAAAAAATTCTGGAATCAAATACATTTTGTGATATATAATATTTTGAAAGTTTGAAAATTCAACTGAAGCCAGAATTATATTTGTTGAGATTAGTAGAAGATCGACTGGAGAAGAAGCATGGCAAGATAGTATAATGTATGACCACTGAAGCATGACCATATACACAGAAGTGGAAGAAAACAGAGATTCCAACCAAAGAGAGGTGGCTGATAGAATTGTTGGACTCAGCTGAAATGGACAAATTGACAACACTGAAAAGAGAAAAATCAGTGACATGTTTTGTGACCTTTGGGATATGCTTTTTGCAAGAAAAGGAGTATAATTTGTTGACTATAGTATTCAGTAATTAATATTTTTGGAAGACGAGCAGTGGAAGTATTCAACATGTGCATGTAACTAGAGAAGTTTCTTTTTGTGTAGTGTTCTCTATAGTCTGCATCAGGAAAGCTGGAAACCACTCTTTTAAAATATGTCTTTTTAAAAAAGTTGTCTTTGTTTAATATTTAGTGTTTAGTGTTTTTTGTTGTTTGGTTTTCCTTCTATATTAACTTGTAATTGTTATTGGTTTTTCTCTTTTATTTTGTTTGTACGTACTTCAATTTTTTTTTTTTAAAGAATCATAGGATCACGGAGTTGGAAGGATCACAGGAGCCGTCTAGTCCAACCCGCTCCCCCTCCATTGAGCAATACACCACCACAGCACTCCTAAAAGATACCTGTAGAATCTCTGCTTAAAGACTTCTACAGATGGAGATTCCACCCTCAAAGGCTGTTTATTCCACTGATGAACAGTTCTTACAGTAAAATAGTTCTTCCTAATGTTAGATGGAATTTCATTTCTTTTAATCATGTTTCTTTCTCTGCACAAGCAGAAAACAAGCTTGTTCCATCTTCTCCATGAGATCACTTCTGATATTTAAAGGCAGCTATCATACCATCTCTCAGTCTTCTCTTATGCATGTTAGACATATCCAGATACTAAAAAACACTGAGCCGAAACCAGAACCCCAAGGCAGCCACTAGTCACCTCTCTCCAGGATGAAGAGCAACCTTTGATGAGCAGTCTCTGGGTTCTGTCTGTCTGTCAGTCAACTACAAATCACCTAACTGTAACACTATCTAGCCCACAGTTCACCACCTTTCCTGTAAGAATATCATGTGAGAGCTTATTAAAAGCCTTACTGAAATCAAGGTATACTACATCTACAGCAATTCCTTGATCTACGAAGCTTATAACTCTATTTAAAAAAAGAGATAAAATTAGTTTATGTCTTTTTTCTTTTTTAGAAACCAGTGCTAGCTCTTAGCATTCCTTTCCAAGTGCGCACAGACTGTTATTGATCTATTATAGAACTTTCCTGGTATTTGCATTGATAGTTGCTTGGGTCCTCTTTTTCACCCTTTTTGAAGATGGAGATAACATTTGCCTTCCTCCAGTCTCTGGGGACCTTCTCTGTTCTCTAAGAATTCTCAAAGATTATTGAGAAGGACTCTGAGATTCCATCTGCAAGTTCCTTTAGTGCTCTTGGATAGATCCATTCATCCTAGCAAACATCACTAAGCCATGCAGATTTATGTTCTTATGGAATTGAACGTCTTACACAGCACTATAACATAAGCATCTGTTTTGGAAATCTACATCTCTAAACAAACATCAATGAAGGAAAGCATACTCTCTCACAGATTTCTCAAAACAAAGGCATCTATTATACCTTTTAATAGGCATTGCATTATAGTGCAACATCTAATAGCCCATATAATATTCAGAGAGGAAGTTCTCTCTCTTTCTCTCTTATCAACACTGCAAGGATATTTACCAGTCAGGAACAGCATGAGCAGCCAAAGGGCTGTTGGAGACAGCAAGGTATGACCTCACTGGAGGGTCTAATAGACATACTATCGTTTGTGTTTCTGGAGGTAGCTTTCATATTTTTCTAGTGCCTCCTTTTTCTTATCTCCACCATTCAGGAGTGACTGTCAACTGGTGTTCTGTTCACAGCCACTAAGTATCCAATCACTTAAGAGTGTAACTGGCCACTATTATTCTGGCAACCTGTCATCACATGATTGTATGATGTATGATTCAGCATGATTAAGGATTTTTGTACCAGTGCAATATGCCTTTTGGGTTTTCTAATTTTCTTCTTAGACTCTCCTTTTCCTTATCTCATTGCAGAAAGTTTTTTCTTTTGTCCCCCCCCACTCCCACTTTTTTAAAATTTAAATCACACAAACACAGAAAAGATAAATTAGACCATAATATAAGGGAAATAAACCATGAATAACTTTGAGAAAAGCTAAGTTCAGAAACCAAGATATTGTATCACTCTGAACCCATATAACACTAAAACCTAAATAAAAATAAAAAAATATTCAAATAAAAAATCTTTCCAAAGGGCTACAATGTGTAATTGGAGAATAGTCAACACCATCACCACCACCACCACCACCATCATCATCATCACAATGATTAATTAAAAGGATATAAATTTTCATAAATATAATTCTATATCTGATTATTTCTAGATTGCCTAATATCCATTGTTAATTGGAGCTATACCCCAATTAATTTTTATAGTTTTTCCAAAATCATAGCCAGATTTTGGGGAGTATTGCACTCTGTCCATTACAACAGAAAATATTTTCAGAACTGGGTAAGAGCAGCTGAGATGCCATGTTTTAACGATATCTTTACTGATAAATTTCAAAAACACCAAAATTCGACAAAAGCATGAAAAGGGGGGGAGGAAGAAGAAAGACAAAAAGGGACTAAAGCATAAGAGTAAGAAATTAAAGAATAAAGAAAAAGTAAGAAAAAGGTGACTTCCATTCTTCCTTTAAACAGTGTATTACACAAACATTGGTTCATTTCTCTCGAAAATAATATCCAGCAATTCTCTTCTCATTCGCTATTTAATTTTTTTCCGACAACCAAAATAGAAAAATAAACTTCCTTCTTTCAAAGGTTAACATATCTAGCATTGATATATCAATATTTCTTATTACATGTTACATTTATGTGATAAATGATATTGCGTTTTGTAATCTTGATACTAAAAACTACTTACTGACTTAATTTCATGATATTAACTTCACTATTTAAAACTGTAAATCATTTACACATTACATAACATCACTGTCCACATATTTCTGTGATATTTCATAATATAAAAACCTTTTCACAATTGTTACCAAATCCATTTTTCATTGTCTTGTATCTGTAACCATTTCACAACCTAGTTTCAACCAAACCTTCCTTTTTTCCCCGTTTCATTTTAAATTTGGGTCTCCTCTACCTTTTCATCCATCTTATCTATAACCTCCTCCAACACCAATCTTCTCAGATTCTCCTCCTTTCCCTTTCCAAGTCCTTCCCACTTGCTGTTTTAAAGTATATTCTGAAACAGAGTACTTTTCTTTTTCACCTTTTTCTCACCCCATTTGATCTTGCAGGCTAATTTTTTCATTAGATCAACTTGGTTTCACTTGAACGACAGTGTATTCTCCCCTGGTGTTGTAGTCCCAATCTTACAAACCAGAAATCTTGGCTCCTTACCTCTCATTTCAATGGCTAATCCATCCATTCGCACAACCTGAATTTCATGTGATTTTCAGCCTCTCTCACTTCTATATTAGCCCAACGTTTCTCTCTCCCTTTCTTCACATCTTCCCACAATTCTGCCTTGATTTCATTCTTCCAGTTCTCTATAAAATCTTCTCACAGTCTCCTCTTCAAGTTTAGAAGTCCCTCTTCTCTCAGAAAACATTGCTCTTCCAGCACCTCCTGTAGAAAGTTCCAAAAAATTTCCTGTGAACATTCCATCTGTTGTTTATTCCAGCAGTTACAGAGTTAACGGTACAGCATCTCTTTTACTGCTTACAGCCAACAAGTCAGTCTTATCAGTATCAAAAAGATAATGGCTGCATTTTCCTATGCTGTAGTTTCTCCTTGTGAAAGCCAAATTCAGTCTCATAAATAAAATGAAATTCAACCTATCCGTGAAAATATATGCACTTAAATCCTTAATTGTTCTCTTTTAAACATGTCAACCCACAATCATCTTATTTGACTTGCAATCTTATGAGATAAGCACACTTACTCAACTCTTGGTTGCAGAAAAAAAGGTGATTAACCAAGCTATTTATCCTTTTTAATCAGAATAATATTTCACTTTTTTAACACCAATGTTTGAAGAATTTTTTTTGAAATTCAGGTTGCTGTCAGATCTTCAGATCAAAGCAGTTATATTTCACAGCATTTCCCGTTTCCTGGTTTTCTCTCTCTCTCTCTGCCCTTTCCACAGCACCCTCCCATGCTGCCATGGGGATGGGAGAAGGACAGGACCACAATGACACTTCTGCATGATGTTGTCACAGTCTCATCCTTCTCCTGTCCCTAGGCAGTGTGATCATGGGTTAAATCATTGATGGGTTTTTCCTATCAATGACATGCAGTTGTGCCACCATCCTGCACAGAAGGGCAGGAAGCACAATAGCTGCACTTCCTGCATCAGCACAGCTTGGGAAAGTACCCTGCTGCACTGCAGAAAGTAGTGGTATGTCTATCACGATCCCTTCTGCAGGGAGCCAGTCCTATGTGGAGACGAATGCTGCTGTCGCACTCCCTTCTTGGCAAGGCCGCTGCCAGGATCGCCTCCAGATGCCACCACGGGGGGTGGCACAGAGAGGAAAGGGTCTCTCTGTTTCTTTGTCTCTGTCTCTCTCTCTCTCTCTCTTGTTCTCAAGAAGGCTGCAAGAGAATGGAGGAGAAAGTTCCATTGTGACTGCCAGATGTATATTGGATGTAGACCCACATTGGGTTCTGGCTGCTGTAGACAACTAAACAAACATGTGGAAAGACTGAAAATAAATATTTTGTTTGGAGCTTTATTCAGGGTTAAGAGGTTTATGTAGTATAGTTTTTGTAGTGTTTCTGACAGTTGCTTTTCCCAAAGGTGCTTTTTTTTGCTGGTTATTTGATCATTATCTTAAGGAGCCAACCTTCTCAAAAGATCTCCTTCTCATCACTCTTATCTTCACAGAGGTGGCTGCCTCAGATGGCATCCATTAGTGACTCAGCTCCTAATGGCCATGCTGCTTTTGACTGCTCAGAAGCCATTTTATCTCAGCTGCTCTTGCCTGATTTTGAAAACATTTTGCCCTGTAATGGGCAGAGTGCAGTTTTCTTCAAATGAATTGCTCTCTACACAAACAATTGTTACATAAGCTGAGTCACATAATGTGATGGGAAAACTGCTCCCAGACAAATCTTACAGGGAGGATTAATGAAAAAAATGGGGTTTTTTATGTTGAAAGGAAGAAAAGTACTTATTTTAACACAGTATTTCATGCTCACTGCATCCCTCAGCAGTAAGAAGTTTCAACAGCAATCTTTTAAAGAGTTAGTCTCCTTGTGAGAATACTGGACACGTATGGTGTTTTTGTGATATCTTACAGAAATACATGCTGAGCATAGGGAAGCAAGCTGACAGCCAAATAGACAGTGCTGGTTAGAAAAGAAACACCAGTTCCCTAAAATCAAACAGTATAACCATAATGCCCAACCCTGGTTCCTGTTTGCCAGACAGCAGGAAACAATTAAAGTCTCTGCCTTCTCCTGGCTGCATCCTAAACAACAAAAATGTTTTTCACTGCACACACAAAACACAGTCAATATGTATTTCCTGTCAGAAAGGTTTTTTTCTTCTTCTCATAGTTTAAAGTTTTCAGCTACCCAACTCACACCACAGTTCTCTTATGAAAGGTAAAAATATGAACAAAGATAGACATGCAGACATCAAGATGGTACAAGCCAACTGTCCTTAGTTTTCTTATTTTGACAGAAAGCCAATGCATAGCAAAGGCTAAACTGGTACTAGTTTATCCTTTGGTCTGAACCATATGAGAGAGTCACTGTGCTGTAGTGTTTTGAGTGTAGGACTACAACTCTGGAGACCAGTCTTCAAATCCCCACTCAGCCATGGAAAGCCAAAGGGTGACCTTGGGGAAGTCCCACTCTCTCCATCTCAAAGGAAAGCAAAGGCAAACCTACTCTGAAGAAATCTTGCCAAGAAAACCCTCCAACAGGTTTACCTTAGGATCACTATAAGATGGAAACAACTTGAAGGCACACAACAACAGCAACAACAGAATTATTTCTTATCTTGCTAATTACAATTAAACACTTCTTGAGCTTTCAGGAAACAATTAAGTGAAATTACAATCCCCGGGTTACATATTTTAACTGATTAGCATACTTGTGAGCATGTCATGAACGTGATCCATATAATTTTTCAAACAGTCCTAATTAATCCTAGCTGGTATTCATTATGGTAGTTACGGATTCATTTCCTAAGCCATTTCTGCACTAGACTGTTACAGCACTGTGATTCTACTTTCAACATCCTATGGAATCTAGTGCGGAAATGGCCCTAGAATTACCAATTGATAACTGTTCTGTATTCAGTAAGACTGCATAGTCTTATTGTAAGACTACACACATTTTGCCCCAGCCCACCTTAAGAGCCAGCAGCTAGATTGGCCAAGGAGATCCATTCAAATTCTGATCAGGGCACAAAGACAATGACATTTCCAACCCCCATTCCCACCATCCAGTGAGGGTGCAACAATCAGAAGTAGGACTCTGTTGCAAGTCCTTGTTGCAGCCTTGGCGGTTGTGGGAGGGGGTGGAAATATAATCCTCCTTGTGCCCTGATGGCCAGGAGACTTTACTTATTTATGCATGCATGCAAAATTAAGCAGCCAATGTAGAATATCAGTGCCTTTCTTCAGTATCTTCTGTATTCAGGGAGTTTCTAGGAACTGGCCTATTTCTCAACCAATAATTTTACCACACCTTTACAGGGTCTAAGCTCCCTCTACAAAGGAGTAGAACTGCATTTAAAACAATTTAAAAGAATCTAAAGTGGGTCCTCAGATATGATGCTTGGCGATTCTAAGAGTTTTTGTTCAATTAAGTAACTTTCTCAAGCCCAGTACAAGAACCATCTTATTACCTAAGAGTCAGGATGTCTGACCCTGCAGAATTTGTTAGGAATAATCCAAGCAATGATCCGTTTCAGCCTGGTTTCAGGCCTGGTTATTGGATAGAGACAGCTTTGGTTATCTTGGTGGATGACCTACACAGAGAACTGGAGAGGGAGAGTGTGTCCCTCTTGGTTCTTCTGGACTTCACAGTGGCTTTTGATACCATTGACCATTGACCTTCTGGGTCACCTCTGCAGGGTGGGTTTTGGAGGTACTGTTCTACGGTGGCTCTTTTCTTTCCTGGAGGAGCTCTCTCAGAGGGTGGTGCTGGGGTGTTCCTGCTTGACTTTTTAGCCATTGACCTCTGGAGTTCCTCAGAGTTCAGTCTTGTCTCCTATGCTATTTAATGTCTCCATGAAACCACTTGGAAACATTGCCCATAGTTTTGGAGACAGGTGTCACCAGTATGCTGACAATACCCAGCTCTATTACTCCTTTCCACCTAGTTCCAGGAAGCTGTTCCTGTGGTAAACTGGTGGCTGGCAGCTGAAATGGACTGTATGAAGGCAAACAAATTGAAGCTTAATCTAGACAAGATAGAGGTGCTCCTAGTCAGTTAAAAGACAGATCTGAGAACAGGCATTACACTCTCCCTGAAAATGTAGGTTCACAGTTGAAGGCACTCTTGGATTCAGCTCTGATCAGGAGGGCTTTTGCACTATTGAAGCTAGTGCATCAACTGCGTCTGATCCTGGAGAAGTAGAATCTGACAACAGTGGTACTGGTACATTCTTGGGTTACATCCCATTTGAATTACCATAATGTGCTTTATGTGGGGCTGCCTTTGAAAAGTGCTCAGAAACTTCAATTGGCCTGAAGAGCTGCAGACAAATTGTTAAATGGGGCTGGCAACAGAAAGCACACAACTCCCTTGTTGCAACAGTCTCCCTGCCTGCTGGTCCATTTCCAGGCACAAATTCAAAATGCTAGTTTTGATCTATAAAGCCCTATATGGCTTGATTCCAGGTTATTTGAAAGACTGCATCTCCCTTTATGAGGCCATTAGAGCTCTAAGATTGTCTGGAGGGGTCCTTCTCTGTGTCCCACCACCTTCTCAGACTTGTTTGGTGGGAACAAGGAAGAGGGCCTTCTCAGTGGATATTCCCAAAGTTTGGAACTCTCTCCCTAGAGGCCAGGATTTGCTTTCCTCCCATTGGCAGGTCAAAACATTATTGTGTGGTCAGGCTTTTACAAACTGACTAAGGATGGGTTTTTAATGCTGTGCAATATAGGCCATTTCCACACGGGGTAATAAAAACAGTGCAGTGCATCCTCCATGGAGGACGTCTGCATCTTGGAGCGGACTGGGTCCGGACTACTTACTGTAGATCCGCACCTCAGTCCACTCCAGAACGACCCCAAGTGATCCTCCAGCGTGCTTTTGAAAGACCTGATTTTTCTGGTCTTTCAAAAGCCCGGAGCACGCCACTGCGTGCCTGGTCACCAGCACAGATTCACAGGCTCACACCAATGCGAGCCTGCGATCTGCGGATGGCGGGCTTTAGGCTGGCGAGCTTCAGTGGTTGGTCAGGACCCATGACCAACCAGAAGCCACCATTTTGGACACCGGAGCAGTGCGGATCTACGACCACACACTGCTCCAGAGCAGCCTGGACCAGACCGGGGAGCCAGAAGATCCAGTAAGTAGCAGCATGGAACGATTCCCTCACCCCGTGCAGAAATGGCCATACTCTTTTAATGATTTTGAATATTTTTAATGTCTATTTTTTTAACTTTATAAATTGTCTAATTGTTTTTTAAATTATGTATTTATACTTCTTTACGCTTTTGTCTTTAATTTGTATTGTTTTAAATATGTTGTTAGCCTTCTTGGGTCCCACTATTGGGAGAAAGGTAGCATAGAAATTAAACAAATACATACATACATGAAGTACTGTAAGTGACATTTTGTTTCAGTGTAAGTTTCCTTGTCTTCATTTCCTTGTCTTTGTCTCACATAAGCATTTACTTTGCAATTAGTTCATTTGTATTCTAATGTGCTTCTTTAAACTCAACTGGTTTCATGCTTGTCCATCTGGTATCTGCTCCCTTTACATCTCCATAATTGGCATTTGAGTCCTTCTTTCTCTAATGCCCATTAGCTATAGCTAAAGGCTTGCCTATCCATTCAGACTGCTGCCTGCATAATCAATTTTTAAATTTCTGAAATAATTAATCTATTCATCGATGTATTTAATAAAGTCAAAGGCAGCTGTGTTTAATCATGAGAACCAGGGGGAAAAAAACCCTTCACATGTAGGCATCAGTCAGATATCGCCAGATATTGTAACTATGAAGTTCACAGTTAATTTCTATCCTGGAAATTGAGATTTCCACTCAGTAAGTCACTAGGAACAGATTACAACTAGCAATGCATACAAGGGTGGAGAGGACATGCTGCGTCTCCATTTCTGAAAGCACAAGATTGGCTGCAATGGAAAGATCTGCTTACAATTTTAAATAAATTATACCTTTTACAATTAAACAAGTTATAAAGTTATACAAATTATCCTTTTGTTTTGTTTTGCCAAGCTTTGATCTTTAGTTTGGCTGTCAATCTTCTTGCAGTGTGCCTTGACTCTTTGCTTAAGACCCCCACACACTTATTCTTCTGGTACTCATGAACAGTACACAGCGGTAGCGAAAGAAGGTACATTTTTGTGGTGGCATAAATTCACATTTAACATTAAATGCGGTAGCTACAACACAAAATGCTGATAGTAAATGGGAGAAGGATCTTCCTTTATCTGGGGTAGTTCACAGCACACACATATGAATTTCAGTGTGTTTCAAAAATCACAATTATACTACAAAGGGGATGAGTATGGCCCCTGTGAGTAGGATGTCCATTTGTGAAGTGTTCCATTTTTCAAGGGCAGACTCATTGCTTAGTGGTAAAGCACAAAATCTCAGTTATATGTTAAGTTTAACACTAGGAGTCAATATTAGGAAATATTTCCACCTCAGAATCTAGAAACTTGTTTCCAGCAAATGTATGCAGCCCAATCCTGTATAGGTTTACCCCAAAGAAAGTCCCATGGAGTTCAGCAGAACTTCAAGTACTTCCAGATGGACAGCTTCTGGCACTAGAAGTCAAAAGATAATTGTGAAGCTCTTCCATCGTTTCCTCTATAATAGATTTTTTTATGGAGAAACAGAGGCGGGGTCACAGATAGAAAATGAAAATGCCTGAACTCCCTGTAAATTCTGTAAACCTTCATCTGAAGCAACCTTTTTATTCAGCATGTGTGTATTAAAACTGTAATCCAATGCATACTTCCTTGGGAAGACATTCTCTTGAATATATTGGGGAGGGCTACCAACACCAGGATCTTGCCTTATCTGCCTGCCTGCCCTAGACTCCCTTTCCTGCTGCTTTTGTAAACAACAGAATGAATTTGAGCTGGTACACCACAATTCCTGGTAACACCCTAAGTGTAGTGTTGTTCCATGGCATTTTAGAAACCCCCAGTATAAAAATTTCCCACAAGGTTCAAGACTGATGGTATGTCAACAACCCACTGGGAAATTGTAGGCAACTGAAATGACAAGCTGCCCTTGCATTCCCTGGAGCACTACTAGTCCTACTTGCTGCTTGTTGCCTCCAGAGAAGCCACAACCGTTAGGGTGGGGAAGGACCTATTCATGGAATTATCGCAAGAGGCTCTTTGAATGGGGAAGTCAGCCTTCTCAGTGAAACTTCCTTTTGAATGAGCATGTACAGGATGAAGCTTTGTTTCCCCTCCATTTTAGGGAGCAACAGTCATCAAAGGAACGTACAGGAAATGGAACTTTTGCCTCATGAAGGCTAAATGTGACCAAAATATCCTTGTACAAAGACTTGAAATAATGTATCCATGGTAGCCACATATAATCTTGCACTTATTGTTGTTGCTAACTTTATTTATATCCCATCTTATCCACAAAAGCGACGCTGGAATTCAAGGTGCCTTACAAACTAAAATGAGTACAACGTGACAAAAAACGTACAAAAGATCAACATTAAAATCAAATTAAGCTATCAACAATACTAAAACTATTTAAAACATACAATTAGAAATATTAAAAAAACGTTCATAGAAATCAAGTAGAAGCTTGTCCAAATGCTGTTAAAACTAATACAAGTTTCTTCTAATTTAGCAAAGATCTGAGTCAGACAAGGCTATTTCAATTTATCCGATTAAAATGCTAGTACATTTTAATCATTCTTCCTTTCAAGAGCACTACACAATGGTTGGAAACTGAGCCATTTTACACTCTGCAGTGTTCCTCCTGACATCCTTCTGGGCAGCCATAAGGAAACAGCTCATAGCCATAAGGAAACAGCTAATTTCTGGGAAATGCCAGGGAACATTGTCCAGAGGAGGTCATACAATCTATCTTCCATTTTAATCTACCCTTAGCTTGTTGAGAAGGGAAGCTGAGTCTTTGAAAAGAGTAAGTCTGGAAATAGCTTTTTAAGGCTTTGTCTACGTCAGTATAGGTGCTTGTTTGGTCATACAACAGTAGAACTTTTTTCTCACTTGTATGCATAGTTTCTTCTTGAATGTTACCTGGGGCACATACTAGTCTTTGAAATCGATCAATAAGCTCTGATGGAGCATTCCAGATAGACCATTTTTCCATGCTCAAGCAAATGATGATACAATATAATATTCCATAAGTGCACAGAACTCAGTTGAAGAACATATGATTTCTTGGGGACAAAGCACATGGATATTTTATCAGCGGCTAAGTAATAAAAGCTTCATCAACCCACAAGCTAGCCAGATTTCATTGTCAGCCAGATGTATCTGTATCACCAGCATAGAAAACATTTTGTGTGCTCAAGGCTGAGATTTTTTATCCACCAAAAAACCACAAGCAGTCACAGAATTTGGAAAGAAACTGGCCACAACTTTACTGTTTACAGCTGTTACTAAATTGGCATGTGTATGGTTCTGGGTTCTGGCATCAGCCAACCCACCTGCTGCCTGATAAGTCCGACCTCTGGCCACTGCTGGAATTTGTGCGGTGATTGGTACGGCATCCATTCAATCACCCAAGAAGTGTAGGGAATGTGTGCAACAACCATACTGTGCATGCCTGCTACCACCCTGTACCCCTTGCTTCCCCAAAGGGGACACCATAGTTTACCCTGCCCAAAGAAACTGGCAACCTTAACCTGGATCCAGAACTCATTGCCCACAAGTTGTGACAAATAAACATAATATACAACCCAACCCCCCTAAATATAGGGATGGTGGGTGGGATGATGCTCCAAACAAAGTCAGTGCACGCCAAAGGAAGACCTGCTTAGGTACTCTTTCCTGGACCAGAGGGGAAACTGCCAGCCAACTCTGGCCCAGGAGGGGGAAGCCAATGAGTTTAAAACATGGTTTAAACTCATTGGCTGACTAGCTAATGCCATCCTAAGGCTATGCCAGCTGCAAAATTGCCACCCGGAAAGTTAGGCAGCTACATATATCATCAGTGTGAATAGTTCTGAATGTCTTGGGATGACCATGTTCTCTGGCATGTGATCCATGCAATAGCACCTGGCTGTCTGCTTCTTTAGAGCTGCTTGGGGAACATGGCTGAAAGTCTAATTTTGAAATGATTGGATGAGATCTTTGTGAGGAAGCTAAATAGCTCTCACTAGTTCACAGTGTTTTCTTTCTTACTGGGTCCCAATCCAAGCACTGGGAATATAACATGGCTCCGTATCTGAAAATGTTCACCATGCATTGATCCACAATGAATAAAGCTGCACTAATTGTTATAGCTTTATCCAAAAGCTATACAGAAGGGTCAGTTTGCATAAAATCTGCTTGCAATAATATACCTACAATAATATAGATGAAGCTAGGAAATGGCTTTTTATATGGTGAATTTATGCAGGTATCATTTCATATCCTGTTCAGTCCAGTAAATTACACAGTGATAACTGCTTTGCTCTAATAAATGGTTGTGCATGCTAGACAGACACGGAAGGATATTAAATGAGATGAAATAAGATAGATGGAAATTCGAGTATGGATACCTATAATGGAGCAGTGTTCAGAACTGCTGCTGTGGAATTATGAAATTGCTGCTGTTTCATAATGCCACAGACAGTGTCAAACATCTGACACCTGGGAAATGCAGAATTAAGTTGCAAAATGGCTGTGGATCTGGACCTTGAATCAGCTTTTGCCTTATTTATAGGCCATTTCTGCACTAAACTGTTAATAGTGCTATTATTCCACTTTCAACATCCTGTGGAATCCTGGAGTTTGCGGCTTAGGGAGGGGCATTGCAAACTCCAGGATTCCACAGGATGTTGAAAATGGAATAATAGCACTATAAGAGTCTAGTGCAGAAATGGCCATAGTCCTCCAATCAAAGACTTAGGTCCATATTCTACATTGTCTAGATACACATGCATAACTAAGTAGGCTCCTCTGGTCCATCCCCTATCCCATCTATGTTACCAGGCATCAGCTGAATCTGGCGAAAGAAATCTATTCTACTGGTGTCCAGCAAGCATGTGGGTGGATTATGTTTCCAACCCCCTCCCACCAGTGAGCTGAGGATGCAACAAGACGTTATAACAGGAGTTCTGCTTTTGATTGTCACCTTCCCATTCACAGACAGGAAGGAGGCGGAAACATCACCACCCACACTTCAGTCACCAGCAGAATAGACCTACTTCACCCAATTAAACTGATGCCTGGTAAAGTGGGTTTGAGAGGGTACTTACAATCATGAAAATGGTGCCATAATCATGACTCCTTAGACACAATAAACATGGAGCAGTTATGAGAAGATAACTCTGAGGGCCTTTCCACCCTACACTGTTACACTGCTATTATTCATAGAATCATAGAGTTGGAAGAAACCACAAGGGGCATCCAGTCCAACCTCCCCTGCTGTACAAGAACACACATCAAAGCGTCCCCAACAGATGGCCATTCAGCCTCTGCTTAAAAATCTCCAAAGAAGGAGACTTTACCACACTCCGAGGCAGCATATTCCACTGCCGGACAGCTCTGACCATCAGGAAGTTCTTCCTGAGGTACAGGTGGAATCTCCTTTCCTGCAGCTTGAATCCATTGTTTCTTGTCCTAGTCTCTGGAGGACCAGAAAACAAGCCCACTCCCTCCTTGACATGACATCCCTTCAAAGATTTAAACATGGCTATCATGTCCCCCTTTAACCTTCTCTTCTGCAGACTAAACATACCCAGCCCCGTAAGCTGTTCCTCATAGGGCATGGCTTCCAGACCCTTCACCATTTTGGTCGCCCTCCTCTGGACACGTTCCAGCTTGTCAATATCCTTCTTGAATTGAGGTGCCCAGAAATGGACATAGTATTCTAGATGAGGTCTAATCAAAGCAGAATAGAGTGGTATCATTACCTCCATTGATCTAGACACCATACTGCTACTAATGCAACCAAAAATCGTGTTGGCTTTCTTGGCTGCTGCATCTCACTGCTGACTTATGTTCAGCTTGTGATCTACCAAGACTCCTAGATCTCTTTCAAATGTACTGCTATCCAGCCACGCCTACTCCATCCTATATTTGTGCATTCCATTTTTTTCTGCCTAAGCCTAGGACCTTACATTTCTCTGGCTGAGAATTCTAAATGCCCCTCCCTAAACTGCAAACCCCAAGATTCCATAGGATGTTGAAAGTGGAATAAAAGCAGTATAACAGTGTAGCGTGGAAATGCCCTAGGTTACTTACCCTTAACTGCAATACAGAATGACAGCTCAAGTCAGATGTATCTTGGCTGTATCACTTCAGGCTGCAGACTGGGGTTCACACAATTGAATGCTTCCATACAATACAGTTCCCTTGCTTGGCCCTGCCATTAGAATTTTGTGAAATTAGCCTGTTGTGTTTCTAAATTTAATGACTTTAAGATCTGTAATCAAATGGCTAGGAAGTCAAATATATAACCACCCTGTTGGGTTGGTTATTCACTAGCATACCTTTCCCAAGATATATTAGTGAATAACCAACCCAACATGCCTGACCCAACAGGGTATAAGGTTCCTAGGGTGAAAGAACAGGTTCCTAGTAAGTGATAACCTATTGAAGTTTAGTTAAAATAGACAAACAAACAAAAATAAATTGTATGTGTCTTTATAGTTATGTTTTATTGTCTTTGTCTCATCATTCTAGCTGAATGTTCCACTCCTTGGTAGAAAGAGTGCTTATTGTTGTTGTTGTTATTTAAAAAAACAAGCCTTTTAAAATATTCCTTAAAACACCAGTCCACAGACTCTTGGCTTTTTACCCTGATCTTATGGACTAATACAGCTACTCCTCTCCTGTTTTCATGTGTAACTTAAACAAAAATAAATAATTTCAAACTCTTAAGATTCACTGTCATATAAACATTAATTTGTTTAGCTTTCCAGTCTGATGCAACATGAGCTAGCCTTGACCCAGATCTTAAAATGGCACTGTTTTTTAAAGAAATGAATAAACATACTGGGGTCTAGAATAGTTGCAACAGTGGTTCTTCTTCTGCAGAATCCTGATATCTTCTTTTGAATTGTGTTCAGACCACGAACTGATTCATGGATAGCTTTCTTCTTAGAAAGTATAAAGCCATTTTGGGGTTGATGTTTCTATGACTGAAAGTACACCTACAGCATTCTACGGTGGAGACTGGAATTCAAGACCAGACAAAGCTCCATTACCTCTTCCTTGCTAAGAAACTTAACTAACAAGAAAGGAGACTGCAAAAATTAAAACACCTAGTATAAAGAGAGAACCAGAACAACATTACCTAGTATCCAACATGTTTCGTAAGTTGGATGTACAGAACAGAAATAATCAGTGCTGTATTTTATGGTTCTTACTTCACAGTAACTACACATAGGATTGTGTGCCAGAATCCTATGTCACCATTTACTTAATGTAACTTTGTGTATACTGAGATATGTAGCAGAGGCACCAATAAATCCTGTTAGTGAATTGCGAAGATTCCCATTGGAATAATGGCAAGAGTGCATGATGTGCATTGGTACCCAATGCCCATCAGTCTCATTGTACAACAGCAACTGTGCTGGCTTTGCTATATAGTAATGCAACAGCAGCCACTACATACTTGAGTCCAATTACAAAGACGTAACTTCTGGCATAACTTACAGGATTCTGGCCAATGTCATTACTGATAAACTTTGTTATGAGATTTTATTAATACCAACATTTGGTGTCATGGTACTTTGTCCTGGTTCTCCAGTCATACAAAGAATTTTCACTTTTGTTTTCAATGCCTGCATTTTTAAAGAAGAGATTTTAAGCAGTGTGTTAGAAAAGTGAGATATATAAAATCCTGGCTACACGATTTTGGATTTTCCTTGGAGAAACGACTCTGATTCCTGTCATGGTGCATTTCACCGTTGCTTGGAATTGCACCCCAGCCCCCGCCGCCAATGTGTTTGCACTCCCTTCCTTGATTAAGAGTCTGTTTATACTCTGCACTAGCTCTGACACTGCAATCATGTCTTTACCATATGTAGCAGGGTTTGGGAAAGTGCAGGGGACAAGGCACATGTTTTTGTGGCCCCTAAGACTCCTACCTTTTTTGAAACATTTTTTAAAAAAATGAGCACAAAATCCCTGGAAGTGGAGCAATTTTGTCACTTTAGGACCAGGAGAGGCCTTTTTCCAACAAACTGAAAGTTGACAGCTACCTGCTCCTGATAGAAACGCACCCACAAAGCTATCATTTTGTTAATTCATATTGCTATGTCCTCCTTTTGAACGAAGGAGAAATAAAACTCCTTCATTCAGATGGCCAGGAAGATTAAAATGTTTCTCTATAGACATTTCTGTGTTACATTTCATAATGTCAAATTTATGTCTATTTATTTTCTTGCACAGGGTCTTTTCAGTTTATCCTATGTACATGCATGTACATATGCAGATCTGACCATCATGAAAGCACATTTCAAATGTGGAATTCAGTGGAAGTTTGCTGAGATACCACCGCAAACACTAGCCTGCATCCTCCTTTTCAGAGCTTTGGTCCAGTGCCCCTCCCTCAGTATTGCCAGGGAAATTTGAAAGTTTGTGCCCTAACTCTTGTCATTATGAAAATAACAAAGCGTTCTGGAGAAAACAGAACAACATATTTACTGTAGCATGAGCTTTCATAAACTATATCTTGACTCATCAGAATCAGGATGTGTTATCACAAATTTCAGGTGCACGTACAGGGTACTTATGTTACAGTGGGGTTATAGGCACTGAAGTCAAAGGGAAATTAAAAGCAGAATTTATTGGTGATGACTTTCACATTATCACAAAACTATTGCTGATAACATCCTGGGACTTGTTAAGCCAACACAGGCAGAGTGATAAGCCTTGAAACAGACGTTGTTCCCAACCCCTATTGTTACCCTGTATGTTGGGGGTCCTGGGAGGGGCGCACAAACTACCAAACAAAAACACAAGCTGGGGAAAATTAGACTCGAGCACTCTCTCAAGCTAACGAGAGGCAGGGTAACTTTTAGCTAGGATCTTTTACCCTATGTATACAGCGTCAGGTCAGAAGAGCAGCCAGACAGCTTTAAAGTAACAAATAATATTTTTATTATGGACAAACAACACGAAAGACACGACATACACTAACTAACTGAGAAATAGAAATGAAGAGTTTAGGGGGAATGGATAATACAACACCTGGTCTCGTAGTCCTGGAGAGAAGAGGAGGTTGCAGGGGAAGAAACTCAGCGCGGTTCACTGAGGGGAGCTCACTTGACAAACTGACAGCAAGGCAGGATGGAAGTCCAAAGCAGTCCGAGGAAGGCTCGGAACTGGGAGGTTTTTATAGGGTGGATTTTACCTACAGGCCATGCCATGCTCGGTGAAAACAACGGAAATTTAGAGCGGGACAAAGGCGTTGGAAAAGGTCAAGTTTTACATGATGAGCTTAGCACTGGATGACAATAGTATGGCCAGTAAGCAAATGGCTCAACATAAAGGAATGGCTCGGCACTGGGCTGGGCATCTTTGTAAAGTCGTGCTGAGCAAGGCTGGTTTGCAAGAAGGAGTGGTCCCCTAAGCAACGGAGAGGCATTAAGCTGCCTGCCTAAATGGGGTTTAGAATGTACAACCATTAATGGCTGCGCCTATTGTGTGCTTGTCCGGTGGACCTCTGCAAACACATGAAGTGGGGTGGCAGAGAAAGGTCAAGTAAAGGCCAAATTATTTGATATCAAGCGATATCTAGTGTTCACACCAGACATATCATAACTGTGGTAACCCTATCCCTCTTAGGATTGAGGCTTTGTGGGTACTTGCCACTTGTCAGCTGATCTGGATCCTGTCTGGGGTCACCTGCCATTACCTTCTAGCCACCTGAGTACTCAAGTCATGATGGTGGTTGAACCAAAAATTCAGAGGTAAAATCAACACTCCATTTAAGCATTCTTAAGTATTGGGATTTCAGGGTATTTAGATGGGAAATGAACAGGATCTGCTTTAGGTTGTTAATTACATGTAGATATATAGATATACAAACAGATACATTCCTTTTGGGGACTAAAAAAAGACATCGAAGTATTTTGTAAAGTGTTTGGAAACTTTAGCAGGTCCAAAATACTGCAGCTAGAATGCTGACAGCGGCCAGTTAGAGGGATCGTGTAACTCACTTGTTAAAACAGGTTCACTGGCTACCAATTCTTTTCAGGCACAATTTGAAGTGCTGGTCATGACCTATAAAGCCCTATCTCCCTATACAAACCTGCTAGAGTCTTAAGATCCACAGGGGAAGGCTATCTCTCAGTCCTCCCACTGTCAAAGGCTTGCTTCATGAGGATACAAGAGAGAGCCTTCTTAGTGACTACTCCTGTCCTCTAGATGCAGGCTCCCTCCCTCTTCTCCTTTCACCAGCAGGCCAAAACCTTTTTGTTTACTCAGGCTTTTAGTGTGTGAGCAAGAAAGTTTCTTATTGGGGTATATGCTTTATTTATTGTTTTAACTTTTGTTATGTTTGCATATAATTTTCTACTGTTTTAAATTTGATGATTTTAATTGTTCTTCAAATTGTATTGTTGGATTGTAATTGGTTTCTTTTGGGACTTTTCCACTCTGGCAGAAAGGTGGCATCATCATCATCACCATCACAACAACAAGAACATTTTTTGTCTTTAAGGTGTCGCAGGATTCTTTTATAGGTTTTCCAGCATAACATTGACAGAGCTACTCCTTTACAAATCCCTCCACAGTAAATGGAAAGAAGGTGAAGAGGTTTGAAACTCAAAACTCAAATCCAGCTGAGCTCTGAAATGATAGAGAAGTAGATGAATCAGTGGGAGATAAAAGTTAACGGTAATGCTAACACTTGTACTATTTTTCCATCCTGGCATATTCTACAACAAATTATTGTGATATTAACTCTGATTTTACGTTGTTGCATTTTCTTCCATTCTTTCTCTGTATTTCTAAAACCTACAGTGTGAATACCACCAAATTATGGGTATTTGGTTCAACTAACAAATGTTATTACTCAAATTCTATGTGCCGGAAAGAACCTGTTGCTAACACGAACATTTTCTTGTAAAAATAAAGCCCTCAATTTCCTTTGTTCCCAGAACAGCCTGTTGTAAGCAAGAAATAGGTTATATTTGTCAGTAGTTACATAAAATGAAAGAAAAGGCTCAGGAAGGCTTGACAAATGCACAAATAATTACATGTTTTGTTTTTTGACTCATGCTATACAGGCTGATGACTTGTTCTGGCTGAAAGCTCTTCATAAGTAGAAAAACAAGCACTTCAGACATTTGTTCTATGAAACAGACAAAAGTTAGTGAACCTTACTTGAGAAGGTGTCACCTTCCTCCCATGCATGCATCCTTCAGTGTCACCTTCCGTCTCACCATGTCTGGAAGTAAACATGAATAAAAATTCTTCTACCCCCACACTGAGTTAATTACAAACAGACAGAATCCTTCCAGTCTATTCCAAAAATAGTCTGGACTGAAACTAGCTGCAGGTCTAGAAAACAGAACCACATACCCGTCAACATTTCACAAGCTGAAAACAGGGACACATGTGGCCAAGCAACATCAACATTGAGGTCGCAATGGCAAAAGTCATTAATGAGGAAGAACACACAAGCCAGGAGTGGCTACAGCAGTTTGCTCTTGCCTGAGGTGAGCGGGAAGGAGAAGATTTCATCCCCTTATTTCCTCTTTCCCTTGTTGAATTAATTGAGTGCAAATAATTTTTTTCACTTTGAAGTCAGTTTGCAGCTGCTGGAGCAAACTGAGGACAACGGGGAAAGCAGGAGGGAGAGAGAAAAACAGGGACATTTGATCAGAAGGATATGGAACCGACTTTCAGTGTGCCTTTATCTGGCTCCCAGTGGCAGTACCTATTTTAACCAGGGTGCAGTAAAAATTTTATATTGCAATTTAGATCATAAGGAAAACATGCAAAGTTACATACACAGTATTTTACTTCATATAAAATAAGAACTTTAGGGGGATATTCTTACCCACCTAATGGTGGAAATGCATTGTTAATTCTCATGCATTCTAGAAAATACCTAATCTGTCTCTTCAGGGAATCATATTCAAGAATCATGTTCATCATTCATCAGCCCTATCGTATTATAACATCATAGGAGCAATTGTGAAGAGAGATTAAGATTTTACAAAAACCAATGTCCATAGAAGACAGATTAGAGATAGAAAAGAAGATAAAATATACACGTCAAAGATTTTTCGAACACGCCAATAAAGTGGTAAAATGGTTAGCATTTAGACTGAGAAAAGAAAAAGAGAAAAAATTGATTATGGAAATTAAAGAAGGAGATAAGATATATAGGCATCCAAAGAAAATAAAGGCAATATTTCAGGATTATTACAAGAAATTGTTTGAAGATCTAGAAGATTCAGAAGAATATATACAAGATATTGGAAAGTTCTTAGAAGAAATTAAGTTAGATCAAATCCAGGAAAATCAAAGATTAGAGCTAAATAAACCTATTACAAAAGTGGAAATCAGAAGTGCAATCCAAAAATTAAAAACAGGAAAAGCGCCCGGTCCAGACGGATTCACGGCAAGATATTATAAAGTGTTTCAAGATCAATTAATAGAGCCTCTTCAAAAACTATTTAATGTATTGGAGATGATAGATAGACCAGATTCGTGGGGGAGGCGACAATCATGCTAATACCTAAGGAAGGCAAAGATCAACAAAGAAGCGAAGAATTATAGACCAATATCTCTTTTAAATATAGATTATAAAATATTTACATCTATTTTGGCTGATATATTGAAAAAAAAATCTAAAAAACTGGATACATGAAGATCAAAATGGTTTTTTGCCGGGTAGATCAATAAAAGACAATGTGAGGGTAATATTGAATATAATTGAATATTATCATAAACATAATGAGAAGAAGATGGGTTTGATCTTTGTAGATGCTGAAAAAGCATTTGATAATGTAAAATGGAGATTCATAACAGAGGTATTGAAAAAAATAAATATAGAGGAAAATTTATTGAATGGATAAAAATGATATATAATAATCAATCTGCTAGTATCTTAATTAATGGAGAGAAAACAGAGAGATTCGATATCAAGAAGGGAACTAGACAAGGATGCCCATTGTCACCTCTAATATTTGTAATAGTGATAGAGATATTGAATTGTAAGATAAGACAAGATATAGAAATAAAAGGGGTTCGAATTCAAAATCAAACATATAAACTGAGGGCTTTCGCCGATGATCTTGTAATTATGTTGGATGATCCAATCAAAAGTATAACAAGATTAGTTAAAATGTTTCAAGAATATGGAAAGGTTGCTGGATTTAAAGTTAACATGGATAAAACAACAATGATAACCAAGAACATTTCAAAACAACAAGAAGAAATTGAACAATTATCTCAATTCAAAGTATCAAAAAAAGTGAGATATTTAGGAATCAACATTACTAACAGTAACTCAGATTTATATGATAGCAATTATACAAAATTATAAAAAGTTTGGACAGAGATAAAAGAAGATTGACAAAACTTGTGTTATCACTGTTCGGAAGAATTGCAACAATTAAGATGAATATTTTACCCAAAATGATTTTTCTGTTTCAAAATCTCCCGATAATCTTAAATGATATACCTTTTAAACAATGGAACAAGGACTTATCAAAATTTATTTGGAATGGCTAAAAACACGGATAAAATGGACTGTATTGAAAGACATGACGGAATGAGGGGATTGGGACTACCGGATTTAAAACTTTACTTTCATGCCAGTGGCCTCAGTTGGGTAATAGACTGGATTAAATTAGAAAATATGAGATTACTAACTTTAGAAGGGGTGGATCTCTTTTTTGACTGGCACGTATATATGTGGTATGAAAAGGCAAAAGTAGATAAAGATTTCAATAATCATTTTGTAAGAAAATCTCTTTTAAGAATTTGGTTATGGTATAGAAATAAATTTTATACAAAAATACTACAATGGGTGTCAGCACATGAAGCCTTTTATAGAAGAGAAAAGCCCCAATTAGATCATTGGTTAACATATAAAGATCTAATAAGAGTTCAGGGAGATAAAGCAGCTTGGAAAAGTAAAGAGGATATGATAGAATATGGTATTACATCACATTTGCTTTTACAAAGGCAACTGGAAGAAAGATTTAAGATGGATTTGAGAATGCAAGGAATTGAAACGAGAGAGAAAGAATTTGATAGAATATTAAAATCGGGAATGGACCATCTAATAGGCAGAATGTATAAAATATTATTAAGTTTACATATGGAAGAAGAAACTGTTAAAGACAACATGATAAGATGGGTGCAAAATGTTGGACACCCAATTTCATTAAAAAGCTGGGAAAATTCATGGAAAGATGTAAAAAAAATGCATAAGTACAAATCTAAAAGAGAGTTACTATAAGATATACTTTAGATGGTATTATATACCAGTACAAATTGCTAAAATAAGTAAAAATATGAAAAATACGTGTTGGAAATGTGCTGAGAGAGGGACTTTCTATCACATATGGTGAACTTGCAATAAAACAAAGAAATATTGGAAGGGTATCCACGATTGTATTACTAAAGCTCTCCAAATTAATTTCCCAATGAATCCAGAAATATATTTATTGAATATGTTAGATACTAAATATTTTAAAAAGAATTTGGAAAATGGTAATCTACATGGTTACAGAAGCAAGATTAGTATTTGCGCAAAAATGGAAACAAAAAGAAGTCCCAGATATTGAAGACTGGTTGTGGAAATTATATGAATTATGGGAAATGGACAAATTGACATCGATATTGACAGAAAAACCAAGAAAACAATTCAATGAAGAATGGGATTTAATCACCCCTCTTTGGGAGTCCAAATAGGGAAAAACCGTGGTGAGTGGGCTAAATATAATGGAGTGAAATGTGTTAAGTGGGAAAACCACTGATATATTATAAGTTAAGAGAAAGAAAAATGTTTGGATTAAAATTTTGAGAAGTAAGATACTGGTGAAAGAAAATATGATTGAGAAATTATGATTTAAGGTAGTGGTCAAATGTTGAAGTACTAGATATATGGAAAATTGTTGGTCAAGAAGAGATAAGTTGCAACCATCCATGAATTATGAAGATGTAATAAGGGAAGGGTATTAGGTAGGTATTAAAAGTTTTTAAATTGTTTAAATGTATATTATTTGGTTACTATATGATGAATATATAAATCAGATATCAGTCATATGATATGTAGATATGCGATGTGTTGTATAAGATTTGATATCAGCAATTTAAGAAGAAGGGTATGAAATCTAAGGGATAAATAGAGACAACTATTGGATTAAAGATTGATGTACAATTAAGTAAATATTACAAATATAAAATGTTTTAATTTATGTGATTTTAATTAATAAAAAGAATATTAAAAAATAACATCATAGGAGCAGATCAAGGTGAAATAGGGGATTTTTTCTTCTCACTTACTTAGGAAGGTGGGATAAGGAACATTTCATCTTTTATCCAGAACGTAGATGTAGAACAGAGTGGAGGGTGAGCCTTATCACCACCCCAACTGCAACGAAAGGAGGAAGCTTAAATGGCACAATGGTTAAATGCCGGTACTGCAGCCACAAGGTTCGCATCTGCAGGGTTCCAGGTTGACTCAGCCTTCCATCCTTCTGCAAGTCAGTAAAATGAGTGCCCAGCTTGTTGGGGGCAATTAGCTAACACACTGTAAACCGCTTAGAGAGCACCTAGCTGATAAATGGTATAGAAATACACATGCTGTTGCTGTTGCTAAATAAATAAACAATAAACCTGCTGGAGAATCTTGCACGTTGCCCCAATCAATCAAGCCTTTCAAATTGTAGCAAGCTGGCACTCCACTGGATGAGCTGAAGATTTACACCCAGCCCTTCATCTTGCCTGGAGCTATTATCATGAAAAGTGGAGAATTTGCACCTTTGCCTCCGACCTGGAGATGATGCATAAAAACTGTGGTCTCAGGGCCAGCCCCTGAGATCTGGCAGCCTTAGCTGGCTCAAGTCTGGGTTATCTAAAGAACTGTATCTCTTCAAATGAACCTGCCATGTCTTCAAATTGTCTGGGGCCCCCTTCTTTTTGTCTCAGGACTCTCGCAGATACATCTGGTAGAAACAAAGGTCACTCCCAGGCTATGGAATTCTCTTCCTGAAGAAGTGAGACTGGTGCCATCCTTGCTATCCTTAAGTCAGAAGGCAAAGAACTTTTTATTTTGGCAGGCCGTTGGAGCTGACTGCTTATGAAGAAACAGTGGCGTAGCGAGCGAGGAGTGGTGGGTGTGGTCCATCCTGTGCAGCACATTTTTTGGGGTGCTGCCATGGTGTTCCCAAATCAAATGGTACCCACTTCTATAGTCTACTAACATTTTCCCCTGCCTTCCTTTCTCTTTTGGAATGTGCCAGCCAGTCACTTCTGTAAGAGGCGCATAGCTACTGGGGCAAGCTGGAACACCTAGAAGGGGCACACAGAGGAGAACCTGCCCACCCTTTTCCCCTTTACTGTTGGCAGCATAGCTGCTGAGGCAAGCCAAGAGGGTCCCTGTTACCATTGTGGCCGCCATCCCGAGCAAAGGACAAAGTGTCCAGCTGTTGGCTCACTTTTTCCCCGCCTCCTCATTAGTAAGTATTAATGAGCTGGCTTCTTTCTCCACCCCCTTAGTGCTAAGTGCTGTTTCATTTTTAAAGCCGCCTCAGTTGTACTGAGGGAGTGGCAAGCTCGGGGATGCCACTGGGCGGGAAAAGCTCTAGGTACTCCACTGTGAAGAAAGGGCCTTTCATGTGCTATGTTGGTTGTATTTGTTGTTCTTTTTAGTAGCTATAGCTTGAACTGCTTTTAATTTTAACGATAGTTTAATTACATTTTTAACATTTAAAGAATGTCCATTTCTTTAGCAGTGTATTTTTTTTAACTTTTGTAAACCATCTTGAGTTTCAGACTCAGAAAAATGGAAGGATAACAAAAATAACAAGACCTCAGCGACAACAGTTGTGCACAGTTTCCTTTTCATGGATAGACTGGAGGCACATTTTTTTTGTGAGTTGTGGTAATTGTGCAGAATGGTCAGATGTTATGCGCAGTTTCCTTTTTTAAAAAATATTTTTCTTAAAGCACACAACTTTTGTATATCAAAAACTACATATAAAGGATAAAGTACGAGACAAACCAGCGATATAGGCAACATGCACTGATATACAATACCACAAAAACATCTAAAAAAAAGAGAGAAACTAAACCAAGCCTAAAGATACAAAAATTAACTACAGTGGTCCCTCCACTTTTGTGAGAGTTCAGGACACAGAACCCTTGCGAAAGTGGAAAAACTGCAAACAACTCCCCCAATTCCCCCTCTCTGTCCCTTCTGGGCTTCCTTTTCTCCCATTCCCATGCAAAATGGAAAGGAATGGGGGATGAGGAAAGGCTCAAGCAAGCCTTCTTTTCTCCTATCTAGAGCTCCCTCTGCCATCCCCATGCATTTTGCCCTGGTGCTGAGAACTTGTGCAAGCCTTCCACCCACATTCCTTCCCATTTTGCCTTGATACAAGTTCTCTGCACTGGGCAGGACAGCTTAAGGGCAACACTTCACAGCACCATTTTCCAGCCCAGAATTCTATTATGCATATTTTCCATTTAACTCATGTACATGCTCCTTTGCACGCCGACGAGAGATATATAAACATCATAATGAACTGAAAGAAACACAACAGATGTGAACCTGGCTAATTTTCCTTTTAATAAATGCAAGATATTTTGTGATTTCTCCTATCCAGAGCAACAGGAAATTCCAAGGGGAATTAATAAATAAATAAATTTGAAAAACTACAATTAAACTAAAACTAAAACATAATCCTAAAATGCTGGACTGAAACACTGAACCCTAACACTAAAACACTGAAACATAAAACGGCTTTGAGCCCTTCCCAAGTCAAACTGTAAAGAGAGAAAAGAAAAGAAAAAACATTCTTCTACCATTAGAGATCTAATACTATTACAAGTAAGCATAGCCACATATTGGCCCTTTCCGCACGAGGTGAGGGAATCGCTCCGTGCCGTTACCTACCACTTCTTCTGGGGTCCGAAGCAATGTGGACTGTCCCTGAAGCCCTTCCGCAGGCCTCCTCCTTGGCCCAGGGCGAATAGGAGCAGTGCGAGGTCTGTAGATCTGCACTTTTCTGGCTTCCAAAATGGTAGCTTCCGGCTTCTGAAATGGCGGCTTCCGGCTTCCAAAATGGCAGCTTCCGGCTTCCAAAATGGTGGCTTCCGGTTGGTTGTGGGTCCCG
The DNA here is from genome assembly GCA_948474755.1 of Ctenosaura bakeri. Classification (NCBI taxonomy): domain Eukaryota; kingdom Metazoa; phylum Chordata; class Lepidosauria; order Squamata; family Iguanidae; genus Ctenosaura; species Ctenosaura bakeri. Next base: position 29,410 of record CAOLHI010004029.1, read on the forward strand.
ACCAACCTCTGAAGCTTGCCACGTCTAATGCCCGCCCTCCGCAGAATCCAGGCTCGTATTGGTGTGAGCCTGCAAATCTGCATAAGGGAGCAGGAACGCAATGGCGCATTCCAGGAAAATAGAGACCTGTTTTTTCCGATCTTTCAAAAACACGCTGGAGGACCACTTGGGGTCATTTTGGAGTGGACTGAGGTGTGGATCTCTGGTAAGTAGTCTGCTCCTAGTCCGCTCCAAGGGGCAGACGACCTCCGTGAGAAGATGCACTGCCCCATTCTAATTGCCTGGTGTGGAAAAGGATTTTATTGCACTGATAGACTTCTTACTGTCACAGAGCCAATTTCTCATGAGAGATTATTGCAGGCCCATGCTCTTTCTGTAAATCCTGGCAAGCAAGTCAGTGCATAAAAAAATGTCTCCCGTCCCTAAAGTATCTCTGAATCCCCAGAAATATCCCCCTACCACTTTGCAGTGTTGACTTTTGGCACCCAGTTCTAACGTCTCACTCCTTCTCTTTTTGTCTAAAAACTCAGACTGCTTTTCCTCTAGCTGTGTTCACCCTACTGCAGTTACTGAAAAGACTTTTGCATATTAATAATCTTCTTGCTTACTGCCAATGTTTCAGTGTGAAACTCCCCTTGGGGCACCAGTTTAAAAACACACAGGAAGCAAGGATTCCTGAAAAGCATCTTAGGCAGAAATATATTTCAGAAATAATAAAAAGCTCACATCTTCTTTAATTTAATGCTTCGCTAGTTATTTTCCAGCTGTTTATATTACTTCTTTTTCCCCACAATCTCTTGCTGTTTAATATTTTTACACTGTAAAATCCATAAGGCTGCAATTCTGTGAAACATTTAATGCAGTAAAGTTCCACTGAAACCCAGGCGATAACCATAGAGTAAACAGCTGGAGGTTTTCAGACATAAAGCTATCCTTTTCCAAAAGACCAGTATCTTAAATAAGACTCCTTCATTAATGTATGTCATCGAGTACTTAAAAACTATTGGGATATATTTGTCAGTGCAGTTTTAATAAGCTGCTTCATGTAACCCCCTGAGAGGAACACATGAACAGCTTGTTACCAAGATAGTTCATGGAAATTATCTTTTTAAAAAATATGTTCTTTAATCATTAGCTTGCAAAATCACAGTCCTTTGGAAAAGCATACTTCTTCCCTATGAACCAGATTAGTTCAGAATTTATTTTTATTTAGAAATGCATTTTTGCTACTTTTAAGCTGTAATAATGCCCCCTTCCAAGTCTATAAAGCATAAACAGTGTTTTTAAAAATGCAGCATCAAGTAATAAAAATCAAAATTAAGAAACTACAAATGAATACAATATCAAAGCAAGAAAAGATTACTTTTTTGCACTATAGCTCCATGCTGGCTGGTGGGTTTTGGTTCTTGTAGTCCAAGGGAGGGAAACACTTTTTCCATTCCTGTATTATAATCAGTGGAAAGCTAGACAGAATTTAGTCTGGTTCAGCACCATCAAAGATGTGGATAGCTTCTACTTTGAGGGAGACTGTCAATTTAGGTGCGCCTGTCCTATGTTTTCAATCAAATGAACCTCTTTTGGTGATAGAGCATTATGGCAGGGCCTTCAAAGATGATCTCAAACTACAAGCAAGTTCATAATAGAGGCAGCAGTCTTCTAGATATTCTGATTCCTGGTAGGGACCAACTAAGGTTGCCAAAGTAAAATCTAGAGAAACCTCCTGGCCTTTAATGGCTTTGTAGAAGAGGGTATTCCTTGTACCTGGTTTATGACAAGCAGCACCTGCTGAAATTCCCTCTCCTAAACAGCCATTAAAGAGACAGGTAATGTGAAAACTCTAGCAACCCTACCAACACCCTGAATCACAGGGCCTGTCCGCACTACACTGTTATAGTGCTATTATTCCACTTTCAACATCCCATGGAATCCTGGGGTTTGCAGTTTAGGGAGGGGCATTTAGAATTCTCAGCCAGAGAGCTCTTTGGCCACAGTAAACTACAAATCCCAGAATTCCGCAGGATGTTGAAAGTGGAGTAACAGCATTATGACAATGTAGTGCAGAAATGGCCCATGTCTGGCAGTGAAACTTTCCAATGTTTCAGTATTATTTTTAAATATCTATATTAAAAAATGGGCTGTAGTACAGATATATGTGACCCCTGGGCCTGCTAGTGTTGCTTTGTTATAGTAGGAATGTGCAGCCATTCCTACTATCATCAGCCTTCAGGACGGATTCAGATAATTAAACTAATGTGTAACATAAGCACCAAATAGAGCTGAAAACCCATTTATGATGATGCAGGAGGTGATGCTGATGATGGAGAAAAGGCCAATATGAGATTTAAAATGTAGTTTGCATAGTAAGTATAGTGCCCAAGGACATTTTTTGTGGTCTTTACCTCTTTGGGACTTTTAAACTTTTAATTAAAAAAAAAAATCCCCAATTTTTGCCCCAGAATATCTCCATATCTGCTAGGTGGCATGGGAGGGCAGTTTTGAGCAATCTGGGGTATTTTAGGTTCAGGAAAGTATTTTTCTCTCTCAACAGGAAATAGAAGTCAACAGACCTTTCCTGGCCTGGTTCAAATTTATTCCTCAAACATGAGGGGGAAAAATGGGAAAAATGGCGTATCAAAAGTTTTTTGGGGATCAGTATGGTTTTCTAACTCCCCCAAAGTTGTCTTTGCGTGATATAAGCGATTGAACGTATGGATTTTGGGGAAAGAAACTGTGTCCCTTGTTCCCATCCTGTAATCTCAATGCAGCTTATCAAGTGTTCAATAAATGTGCCTTTTCTGGTTGTCTGAGACTGCAAAACAATTGGTTGACCAAATAACTAGAATACTGTACATCCTTGTTAAGCTGCATTAGTTTGGAAGTCTCAGCCTTTACATAATATAAACAATCACCTCTCTAGAATCTCAGTATAATTTCAGACATAAGACAGAGGTTTGTGGAGCCTTGCATGTATTGAGGTTGGGGGAGTTTGTGATTTCTCCTTTCAAACACTGGAAGATAATAATTTGATGGGACTAATTTTCTCCCCTCCATGGGAATATTGATTCACATTGGCTTTCACAGATGGAAACATTATTGCTGCTTGGCAACAATTCACATCTCATCTCATTACTGCTGCTTGTGACATCAGGAGGCTTTGTAGATAATTCCAGGTTTCAAAATCTTTGTTGGATTGAACACTGGAATGAATGGAGTTCTCATCCTCCTTGCTGTATAGAGCTGAAACAAAATTTTCTTCCATAACTTCCCTTGAGAATTTTGGTGTCAAATGTTTTGCAGACATTCTCTTCTGGGTTTGGATATTTTCTAAATATTTGATACCAGTGGCAGTTTGGCCTCTACTTGGACCACAGGCATCTCTTGCTGTTTGACATCACACAGCCTATGATGTTTTTATTGTAGGAACTGGCAATGGGATTTAACATTTGACAGCTGATTTGTGATATTACAGGGCTCAACCTAAAACAGCCACCACACTACAACCTTTCACCCCCATCCACAGGCAGCAAGGGCATTTCCACACTACACTGTTATTGTGCTATTATTCCATTTTTAACTGTGGAATTCTGGGGTTTGTAGTTTACTGAGGCCAAAGAGCTCTCTGGCTGAGAATTCTAAGTCCTCTCCTTAAACTGCAAAGCCCAGGGTTCCCTAGGATCTTGAAAGTGGAATAATAGTACTATAATAGTGTGTAGTGCAGAAATGGCCCAAGTTATGGCAGCCAATTTCATTATTTTTAGAGGGGCTGTAGGTTGAACAGTTTCTTCCAGTTCAGGCAAGGGATGCTTACAAACTTCTTCCACCATACTCTAATACTTTTAAAGCAGTTTTCATAATATCCCAATACACTGTCTCCTTTTGACTTCTGTGTTTATAATGAAAACCATGGCAAGTGTCAACTTACCAGCATGCCTGGAAGATCATGGCAGTTACTGGTATCACTTCAGAAAGGGTGGGAGGAAGACAGAGAAACACTGTTGGCAGCCTTTAAAAAAAAATAAGAAAGAGGAGGGGAAGAATTCTTTATCACCTCTCTGATGGTGTCCCTCCAACTTGGATGAATTGGTTTGGCCTTCCCATTCCCCAAAATTAGGGATGGGCCAACCAAATCCTCAAATCTTTGGCAGGGATGTGAGATTCAGGAATCCGAATCCTTGTGCCAATATAGGCAAACGGAATCTTTTGAATCCACCACTCAAACAGTTTGTTGGAGACTGGGACGCCTGAAAACCTGTGAGACCAGGACACCTGAAAACTTGGGAGACCAGGATGCCTGAAAACTTAGGACCAGAACAGGATCCCGCTCCTCACGTGTTTCCCCACCCAATGTGGGCACGGGTGATCGGCCAGCAGACTGGCATAAAGCCTCGCACACACTGGAGGCCACCATTTCTCCCTCCTGCTGCCTGTGCCCCTAGTGCTGCCTCTCTCTGCTGCTGCCTCCCTCTGCAAGGTAATTTTGGGATAGGTATTGGGAGGTGAGGGACAGAGGAGCAAAACTGAGTGTGTGTGGCGGTCTAGGCGCTTGTGGGAATGTCCCATGGGGTTCCAAAGACTGCAAAAAGGGGTTCAGGGGTTCCATGCAAGCCGTGCCATCCATACTTTCCCCTTCACCAGCTTTCTTTGGTCAGTTCTGGGACTAAGATTGTCATGATGCCACTTCCTCTCTTAGTTTCTGTGTCTTGAATACATGAATACTTCAGTTAACCCGTTTTGAAGCTCCCTTTTAAAAAGTCTTTTTATGCTTCTCAACCCCTTTTCCTCTGGCTAGCTGCAAGTTTATAAGCAGCATTGCCATTGGAAGGGTTGGAAAGGAGAGCTGGAGAAACACAGACTTTTGGTCTTGTGTTGCAGTAGCATGTCTGTGGTAAACAATGAATGCCAAAAAACCTGAGCTGGGAAAGAATGGGATTCTACTCTAGCTGATTCTATAGGAGGAGTGTGTGTTGCCTACAACAAACAAGGTGAACAGTAGCTGCCTCCAGAATTGTTTATTGAGCATGCGTTAATCTGTATTACTTTTTGATTTGAGACTGGAGGGTAGGGATTGGGAATTATTGAGACAGGCCTAGAGATTTGACTGGAGTGTCCCTTGTAAGACTTGAGGGTAGAGAATTGACTGGACTAGGGGCTTGTGTGTGTGTGTGTGTGTGTGTGTGTGTGTGAGTGCTTTCTTTGTTGCAGGACATGAGACTTGTCTCTTGAAACTGCAGGGTACAGAACTGAGATTGGACTAGAGGCTGTTTGTTTGTTTGTGTGTTTTAAGTGCCTTCCTTGTTGCAGGACTTGAGACTTGACTGGAAGGTACAGTCTTCTTGAGATTTCAAGGACAGCTGAAAATTTCTTTGCATCGCTCCCTTGCAAAGCTATTTCAGACACAACTCTGGGGTTTGTAGTTTTACAAGATGTCACAGGCTTCTCTGCCAAAGTGTGCTGGCACATCATCAAACTACAAACCCCAGGATGCCAGAAGGAGCTACGCAAAGGAAAGCTAGTTTTGACCTGGATTATCTCTGTACTGTAATATGTGGCCCTGTTTACACAGGCAGGAAAATGTGGGATGAAACCACATTTTCCTGCCTGTGTAGAAAGGGCCTTTATGTCATTTTCAATCTGGGGAGATCCTAAGGCAAAACTATGACAATTGTCCTGGCCAGATTTCTTTAGAGGGAGAAAGCCTAGGCTTTTGCTAAGGCTGAGAGAGTGTGTCTTTCCCAAGATTATCCTTCTTTCCCTTGCTTTTTAAACCCTTTTTAAAAAAAAGATTCAAAAGATTTGAGATTCGTGAGGTTTGTGGATTCCCAGAACGTTCCAGGGATTTGGATTTCTGGATTCGTTCCATCCCTACCCAAAATGGACACCTGTGTTTCAGACTAAGGGGAGCACTTCACTCTAGGGCTGAGATCCTATCTTAGTCAGATGAAGTGTAACTTTCCACCAATACAGTTCTGTGTCTACACTCCTGTGTATGTCTTTTTTGGATGAAGCACAAAGACTGCAGCTCCTATTATTGGATGCTGCACAAGCCCTTTGTGCCCCATGCAAAACCTCCCCTCTTACCTGTCAAGCCCTGTGAGTGGGTGTTGCTTTTTACTAGGGATGCGCCAACTTGAATCCTCAAATCCTCAGCGAATCCGAATCCCTGTGCAAAAATAGGCAAACTGAATCTTTCAAATCCACCAACACAAAAATAGTTTTTTTAAAAAAGTTTTGTTTAAAAAAAGTTTTAAAAAGTTGTTTTTTTAAAAAAAGTTGCTTTTTAAGCTCTTTTTTAAAAAAGGATTCAAAAGATTCAAGATTTGTGAGATTCGTGGATTCCCAGAACCTTCTAGGGATTTGGATCCGGATTCAGATTTGGAAAATTCTGGATTCTTCCCATCCCTACTTTTTACTGATGGAGAGGGAAGGGAGCAGGGAGACAAATCAGCTGATGAAGAACTGGTTCTTCTTCTTCTTCATGGTCTCTGTGCCTCACACAATGGGTTTTGCGCCTGCTCAGAGCAACACCCATTGTGTGAGGGCATAGATGATCATTCAAAGAACCACAGTTACAGGTAAGCAACCTGTTCTTCTTAGTTCAGAAGGGAAAGGAAATGGGAGTGCACTCACAGATGCAGTACATCCTGCTATCCCTTCTTCTTGGAGACACATCATCTGAATTGCCTCCCCTTTCCACCAATAAGTAACAGCAGCCCCTTCCTGGGTTTGACATCTATGTGTGCATGTGTGGGAGGGAGGTTTTGGACAGCACTTTTCATTACATCCAAATATCTATGCACATAAACCACAATTATGTGCACAGCTGTGACTTACAGGATTCTGGCCATAGTAGTGGTGTAACTCCACTGCACTGATGGTTTTATTGGCAAGATATATTAATTGGCAGATATGTTTGATTGGCATAAAATAGAAATCATATAAATATAAAGCCATGTGGAGGAGGAAGTTTGACTGGAAAAACAGGTCAGGGATGACTCCTGAGCATGGCTGAGTCTGACTTAATGGGTCTTTCAGGGAAAACAGAAGGCATCTCCAAGAATAGCAAGTAAATCACTGTGGTTTGCATATCCTATGGAAGGCAAAGTCATAAAACCAGCTACCAACTTAATCTAACACTCATTTGCTGGAAACTTCAAAACAAAGAGCTTTTGCTAGGTTGATAGCGCTGGTTCAGGAAAACAGGAAAATTTCAAACAAATCCATAATTGCATCATCCTCATACCTATGATCCTTTTCCTAATCTCTGATCACACTGCCATCAAAATCTTTTGCCATCCACATCTTAAAAACCATCAACATATTTCCTCCACACATTAGAACCATTAATTCATCCTGTCACCCTGGAAATCCTTTGTTGTCCAAGCAGAAAGTCACACCTTCAGGGCACATTTTTGGGTATAAAGGACTGTGATTTTGGGTCCTCCATGCAGAACTTCAATTTCAGGGGACCTCCTTGTCATTTTGCCTCTTAGGCAGCAGTCCAAGCCACATCACCATTTACCTACTTCTATCTGGATGGAAAATATCACCCCAAAGTCCCTTTCTATTCCTCTGAATCTTCCTCCCTTTATTCTATTCCCTCTATCAATTTTTTTCCCTTCCTTTTCAGTTAGCCTTATGTGATTGCTTGTGTGTGTGTCTATTTGTGCATGTATTATATTTTCCCCCAATAAAACACATTTAAATTGCACTATAAGTTTTCTGACTGGTCTCTTTAGCAGTTCCTCGTAAACGTAGGTGGAAAAATCTTTAAGTTACCTCTCTCTTGCAAAGTTCTTAATTTGAGTTAATTAATTCTCCATTTTTACATTTAATTGTGGGTTCTGATATAGGACCTCGCAGGGTCCCATGGTTTTGGGGTAACAGTAGAGGCGAATCCCAATATAGTAGCCCTTCCGCATTCAGGAGGGTTTGGGGTACTTTCTCATGAAAATAGAAAAGCTTCAAATAACTCCCTCCCCGTGATTCTCCTCTCATTCTTCTCTGGAGCTTCCCCCTTCCATTCCTTTGCCTCTGGCCCTGGTGTTGGATGGGGGAAAGGAAGAAAAAAGCTGAAAGGCTTACAGGTACTTTCCCCTCAGAGAGAAAAGAGGGGGGTTCTGGACTCCAGGTGGCCATCTTGAAAAAGGAGCACCTGACCAATCGGCAGGCAATATATAGGAGAATGTGCAACCACATGGCAGAGAGGCCACACCTTCAGTAGTGGAAGGGGGCTTTGCTCACCCAAAGGGGAAAAAATCGATCTTAAACATAAGCCTTGCAAGCCTGGGGTGAGAAATGCAAGGGATGGAATGAGAAAAATAGATGGGACGCAGGCAGGTGCCTCAGAATAATCAAATTCAAAAGGTCAAACCCACAAATGTGGAGGGAGGACTGTCCTGAGCACAGTTAAGGATTTGACGGGTTTTAATATCTGGTTGTGAAAAGATGTTTTTATCTGAAAGTATTTGAGTGTTGCCATGCAACCATAACTCAGAACAGATTGTGTCCAATATATGGAATGCCATGCTAATTTTAATCAGTGTTTGATCGATGAAATGCAGATACTGAAAAGTATCTGTTATAAGGTCTGGTTATGATCTGCATGGGTAAATAAATAAATAAAAATCTTTCACCACAGAGAAAACATTCGCATATTGCTTTAAACTCAACATTTTGCAGTAGGATAGAGTATGCTTATTTCTATCTAGGACTAACTCACATGCTCATGTTCATTAATACTGATTGATGATGACCTTCCTGTGTTGATGAATCATCACAGAACAAACATTGCAAAGAGAACATGTACGTTGTTTTTCTTCCCTAATCCGTGAGTAGTATAATATAAATATCTGTTAATAATTTTGCTGTCTCACAGCTGGCATGTTAGAAAGGATGAATTAAAATGCAACATCAGAAGCTAAAAATTATTTGACTCTGTAAATGACAACGGTTAGAAAAATATTTGCCAGGATAAGCAACAGAACTGAAACCTATTCTGGGTGTCAAGCTAGCCAAATATAGATAAGCCATTCTCTTAGGGGGACAAAACAAAACAAAACAGAAAAGGAGAGTAATACTGATTCTTGATGGAGCTGACATTTGAAATCATGTAGAGATGTCTCAGAAATAAGTAGTTTCCAAACATGGTAAATGCCATATTTTGATGGCAGGGAATTTTAGCGTTTGTGGTTTCCCAAATTTGGGACCCACTAAACTCGCTGAATAACCACAATGCAAACAACCTGTTTGCAATCTATATAAAAGCAGAGAAAACAGCAGTAAGGGCCAATTTGCAATTAGGCAACTGAGTCAGAAGGGGTTTGCTGCTTGATAATGAGGAGAATCTAGAAGAACATGTTATTTTCAGCACCATGAAATGCTTGTTGAAAGATAGAGTTGACCATAGTTTCAGTAATTAACTACTTACGCTGAATTAATGCAATAGCCCCAATCCAACATCTCTCAATGTAGCATAAATAACCACATGTAGACTACACTACACTGATCCATATACCATGCTGACTTATGCCCTTTCTGCATGGATGTGGCATCCTGGGATGGGGATAGGAGAGGAGCGGGACCATGACAATGTTTCCACAAGATGTTGTTGTGGTCCGATTCTTTTCCCATTGCCAACCAGTGAAATTGCAGGGTAAATCATTGATGGATTTTCCCCATCAATGATACCCGATCGCATAATGCTCCCGTACTTACCTGCCATGTGGTAGGGCTAGAAGGACTATGGAGGTGCTTCCTGCCCCAATGCAGCATGAGAAAGAGCCTGCTGTGCTGCAGAAGGAAGAGGCATGTCCTTTGCACTCCCTTCCTCAGGGAGCCAGTCGAGTGCAGAGGGGAGCATTCTTGTTGTGCTCCCTTCCCACCAAAGATGCTACCAGGATCATGATCAGAGGATAACGAGATAGGGTAAAGGGTGGTAAAGCCCCTGTAGCTATGCCAAATGGCTATTCTCTGCTTCACAGCAACCAAGCAGGATCACTAAAGCAACTGTCTACATTCCCACAGCCAGATACAAAATGATTATACCAATGAATCTCAGCACTAATGTCATCATTGTGCATTGGGCTGTGGGGATGTAGTCAGATACTTCTCTAGTTCTGTCTAGTCATCATGACAGGAGATCTTTAGGGGCTTTACTACAGTGATGTATTTAAGTCTTTTACTCCAAGTCTCAAGTCAAGTCTCAGGTCTCTACCTCCAAGTCTCAAGTCCTTGAAGATACTTTCAAGTTAAGTCTCAAGTTTGGAAGCCAACTGTATACCCCAACCAGAATTCCAGAATTATTGGATAGAATGAAATAAATTCAGTTTTAACAATTTAAGCAGAATCAGCTCTCCACGTCTGCAATTTTGCCATCAGCAACTTCGGAAGTGGGAAATAGGATCTGTCTTATTCCCCATTACTGAAGATTTAAAAACTTTAGAAGGAAGAATCCTTCCTCCTCAAGCCCATTGCCTCACACATTTGCTGTTCCCTCTGAGAAATGAACCCTGCCCTCTGAGTCTTGCCTTCTGCTCTTAGGAAAAGTTTTAGAAGGCTCCTCTGATATGAAGCAGGGACAGGCTGCTGAGCAGACCACAAGCCTGTCTCAAGCCCATTGCTAACTTGTTTGCTGTTCCCCTCTGATAAATGCACCCACACTTTGGGCTTGGGACAGATTATCACGTGACTAGTAGCAAAAAGAGATGGAGGCGTTTCTCAAAGTCGTAAAGTTTTGGATGAACTCATTATGTTACTGGACCAAGGGTGTCAAGTCAGTCATGAAAAATATACAGGTCTTGAGTCGAGTTGAGTCAGTGCATCATTTATGGCTGAGTCCAGTCCAAGTCAAGTCGTTGAAGCGACTTAAGTCTGACTTGAGTCCAAGTCTATCAACTCGAGTCTACATCACTGCTTTACAGTAAGTCAGAGTGGGTGTGTCAGGCACTGCAAAGGAAGGAATAGAGTACCAACTCCTTGCAGCACTCAAGAAAGGACATCTGCAAAAGGACACCTTAACAGAATTCTGGCCACTGTATGTACATTTACTATCGTACTCAACTTGAAAAATGTTTGAACTTTACTGAGTAAGAAGGTAGATGTTGTGTATATAGTGCAATGTGATGGAAGTGCTAAAATGCTGTCAAATACTGAAGTGAAGGTTAATAGTGATTTAACCTGGTAATTTAACTAATTTAACTAATTAGACTATAAGTAAGTAGATAAGTAATCAAATAAGATAACAAGGTAAAGAATTATAATGATACATAATAAGTGATAAACGTTTAGTGATATGTGATCACAAGCAACTATTAATTATTGTTATAAGGATGGATTCAGTACTTAGATGTAAGTGTTTAAGTATAATGGACTGTATGCAAAAGGGTGGGAACCAACTCATTTTAGTTATTTGTAATAATGTGGATTGTTACTATTGTTAGCATTGTTTGTATTGTTAGTTTGTGTTTTAATTTGTGTTTTAATTTTGTTCTAATTTTGTGTAGATTGTATGCATTGTTAGTTTTTCTTGTTGTTTTGTGTTATGTTTGCATTTAATAAAATAAAATTTTATTTAGAAAAAAATACTGAAGCTTAGGAGAAATCCTCAGCAGATGAAAGGAGTTATCATGCTTCAACATTGCGTAAGTTGATGCTCCTTACCACTCCACTGTACTAGAAGTACTGTGTTCATATATTACAAGTATCATCTGCCCTAGTATCACAGCTGTTCCTTATAAGAAGCAATATGTCTAGATTACATAAAGTCAGTGATGAGAGATAATGTCTGGGCTCCGCAATGTTTATCAAAGAGAGTGTGCCCAGACTGAGATGTCCGTGTGATATAAGAAACTTTCTCAAAAAATAAAAGTGCATAAGTTAATTGTTTCACTTAATAAACACAGAAATTTTTTTTCAAGTGTTGTCCATCTGCCTATTGTATAGTATTGTTGCTTACAATCTTGGGAGCTCAGGTGACCAAAATGGTAAACTCTATGGAACTTTTGTTAGGTACAGATTGCCAAGGATAAGACCAACAACTTTCAATCCCACAAGTAAGAGATATTTGAGGGGGGAACCAGAAGTTCATGGGATAATCCTACCTGACTTGCCTTTCAGATCACTAAAGTCTTGTAAAGTGTGCTTTATTTATATAAATATATAAGCAGAGCATTGCAAAGACAATCAGGCATTCCTGCAAATTGGACAGCAACAAAGACAGTCTGCCTACCTGCTTTTACCTCTCTATTTCACTGAACTCTAGAGTCTTTGTTTCAGCATTGGCTGCTGTCCTAAGGCTCTCAGGCCAAGGTACAATTAGCTAATATAACTACTTTGGTGGAGGTGGAGGTGTTGGCAGGAATAATATGGGTGTGGGAGCAGTGGTCATAGGGGGAATGCAGAAGAAACTGTTGATCTCAGGAGAGAAAGTTGTCCTACTTATGCTGGATTCACCACTGATACCCTACCACTGGTTGCTGTTTCACTAAATTTGCCTCTCTATGTAGTAGGGATGGAATACATTTTATTGGGTTCAGCACTCTCAACAAAATTAACATTTTTGTACCTCTTGAGGAAAAAATATATACTTTATCTTGAGCATTCACCCATTTGCAAGGCTTACAGGGCATTTCAGAGAAAGACAGTAGACACAGAACAAATTTATTTGAAAAAGATTGATATCCTTGTGGGAAAGCAGATAGTCCTAAGATGTTGGTTGTTCCCACCAAAGTGACTAAGGTACCCAACTTCAAATAGACTGGATAGCCTTTAAACCATCCCCCAGTTTAAAGACAGTTCAGCAAATCTTGTTGCTTAATCACAGCTTAGTGACAGCTCAGTAAATGGAAAAGCAGTAACAATCCATAACTTGATACTAGATGAGTATGTCATTTATTACAGAGATCTGTATGGATAAAACTCCCAGCTCTTTCCATCTGGGTTCTCTGAGCAGCAGCAGCAGGTGAGATCTGGCTGTGAGGAAGCAGAGTCACAGTGGTCTACTTTGATTTCATCCCCTTTACTAGGTCCCCCTACCCCAGAGCTTTCCAAACTTTTCATGTTGGTGACACACTTTTCAAACATGCATCATTTTGCAACACAATAATTCAGTAAGTAATTCAGTAAGTGGAGGCAGCCCTTACACCCGAGCCTGATCCACCATCTTCACTAGAGTCTTTGGGGTGGCAGCGGTGGGAGAGGCAGCACCTCCACCTGGACCTGACCTGCCAGCACTGTCCTCACCGGGGTCTTCCTCAGCCCAGGGTGGCAGAGGCAGTCCCTTCACCCGGGCCTGCCCTGCCAAGGAGGAGAGAGAGGCAGCCCCTTTAACCATTTGTGTGACACACCTACACACTGTAACATGTCGTGACACATAGTTTGGAAAGCTCTGCTCTACCCCAGTCTTCTGGCTATGAGTGTGTGCATTTGAAGGTGGGCAGCCAGACAGAACAATTATTCTGTTGGTATACCACTCCCCCTACTGATCGACATCTCACTCCCTGAGTGGGCTGGTCTGGTCTCAGTTGTGGTGCTGCTCCCTCAGCCAACTGTGCTGAGAAACTTCAAAATCTATGCTGAGGCCACCCTATCAGGAGCAGTTCAGGACATCATGATCACCATTGGTGTGTCCTAAGAGGTATTGGGCTCCAAGTACTGTCAGAACATTATCTGGTCTGAAGATTACCTGGTGATTAGAGTGTTGATGGCAGAAAATTTGGAATGGTCTGACTGAACATGAGCTAGAGCCCATTGGACAGTCTATGTCATGGTGGTGATACACAGAGTTGTCCAGCAGAACTGTATTAAGTCCTCAAGGGCCTTTTATACTCTACCCCACAATAAGAGATTTCAGACTATACTGCAGCTCACTGTGAAAAATTTGCATGATACTTTCAGGCAAAATTGCTTGGATCTGCTGTGATTTGGATTCTGTAGTTGATATAGGTCCATGTGGATGTAATTTTGGCTCTTACTTGTTCATTGCATATCAACAGGATCCTTGGAGACATGAGAGCCATCACAAGCATACTTGGCTCTTGTTCATTCCGGCTCACAAAAACAACTAGAAGAGGACTGGCCAAGCAAGTAAGGGGTGTGTTGTATATACTACGGTAAGAAAGGCTTCCATTCTGCCTACAAGAGGCTACGGGGATGCCACCCCTCAATATCGCCAGACTTGGATAATTGCCAGTCAGGCTCCAATATCCATTTCTCTGACATGGATCTGAGGTACATGGTGGCCTCTCAGCTCCAAAGGTTCCTGGATGAGATCCATTTCAATCTAGCTTCAAGCATGATAATACCTTGGTGGAAGAGGTAGGTTGGGAGCTGAAAAGGAGAAGTGTATCTCTTTTGGTTCTGCTGGACCTTTCAGTGGCTTTTGATAGCACCATCTATTGTATCCTTCTGGGCTTCCATTTTGTGATGGGATTTGGGTTCATTGTACAGTGGCTTTAGTCCTTCTTGGAGTGATGAACTCATCAAGTGACACTGGCAAATTCCTTTCTAACATGGCCATTGGCCAGTGAGGACCCCCAGAGTTCCGTTTTGTTACCCATGCTGTTTAACATATATGAAACCATGGAGAGAGTTCATGCTGATGACAACCAACTCTTATCTTTCCTTTCCATCCAGTCCCAAGGAAGTTGTTTTGTTACTGAAGTGGTATCTGCTGTCACTGATGGATCTGATGAGAGTGAACAAATTGAAGCGGTATTCCTAGTCAGTCAAAAAGCAGATCAGGGAATAGTGATCCAGACTGTGCTAGATGGGGTTATTGTTGTTATTGTTGATTGCTGTCAAGCCAACGTTGACTTATGGCAACACTATAAATGAAAGATCTCCAGGTCACCCTGGAGCCTTGCTCAGGTCTTGCAGACTCAGGAATGTGGCCTCCTTGGCTGAGTCCATCCATCTGTAATGTGGTCTTCCTCTTTTCCGACCGCCTTCTACCTTACTAAGCATTATTCTTGTTTCTAGTGAGTCACATCTTCTCTTGATATGTCCATTATGCTTCAATATATTTAAAGCATAAAACTGGATCCTGATTATAACCATGGGCTTTTCTTGAAGTCTTACTGATATTATTTGGTCTGACTTTGTGTCCTTTGACTGCTTTTGCTACATCTCTTTTCCCTATTAATGCCACCCCATTTCTTCTTAGATTTTCATTTCCTGAGTAAAACACCATGTTATTGTCTGAGTCAAAATATCCCATTCCTGTTCATTTCAGCTCATTAACCCCAAGTATTGAAATGTTCATGCATGCCATTTCTTGTTTTACTATGTCTAGCTTCTCCTGATTCATGCTTCTCAAATTCCACATTTCTATAATATATGTGGTGCAGCTTTGGACTTTTCTTTTACCTCTGAGCGTGTCAACAGCTGAACATCCTTTCAGCTTGAGTCCAATTGCGTTATTAGCCACAGCGCTACTTGTAATTGTCCTCTGCTCTTCCTTAGTAGCTTCTTGAGTGACAGCTGACCTGGAAGACTCATCTTCTGCCACAATCTCTTGTTTCATTTTGGATTGTCTTATCATAAGATTTCCCTGGGAAAAGATCTTCAAAAGGAGGCTTACCATGCCTCTCTCTGCCCAGTACTAAGAGGTTTTAGCTATGGTGCCACTGCTGTTGGCTCTGAGAGATCTTCTACCAGTGTTACCCTCCTCCCCACATCTGCTGCTTCTGTCCAGTAGCAGTTTCTCACATTTAGCCTGGTTCCTCAGCAAAAGCCTGTCTGACATGGGAGACCCTGCCAACAGCACTGCTGTCAGCATCACATCTTGCCTCATAGGAGCATGCAATCCCATGGAAAGGTAGTTCCCGGGTGAGGAATTAGGTTATCCTCCTTTTGAAATCTGTTTTGCAGTTTGAGTGTACTCCTCAATTCAAACCTGACCCTGGAGGCTCAAGTTTCAACAGTGGCCAGAAATGTTTGTACAATTAAACTAGTATGCAACCTGCTTCTATTCCTGAAGAAGTCTGTTCTGGCCCTGATGGCGTATGCTTTGATTCCATCCGGTTTGTATTACTATAACACATTCCATACCGGGCTGGGTTTAAAACTGTTCAGAATAACCCATGTGTCCAAAATGTTGCGGTTGCTCTGCTGAAATGAGCTGCTTACAGGAGACTTACAATCCCTTATTACAAAACTTTCACTGGTTCCATTTCTGGGCACAGTTGATAGTAGCATATTTTTAAGACCCAAGCTATGTCTTCCTATGTGACCCTGCCAAAGGTCTTGTCCTATGTGAACCTGAAAACTGTGTGCTTGTGTGTGTGTTAGTCTCACCACCACCATCACAAGGATATTTGGTGAAAATGAATGGGAAGGTCTTCTCAGTAGTTATTCCTAGACCGTCGATCCCCTCCCGAGAGAGACTGGGCTCGCCTCTGGTAGGCTTTGCTCTTGTTTCATCAACAGACAAAAGACCTTTTTATTTCAACAAGTTTTTAACTGTTAACTCGTTACTCTGTGAAAGCAGTGATAAGGTTCTATTCTCATTGTCATGTTTTAAATGCTTTTAAATTAGTGCTGTTTTTAAAAAGATAGTTCATTAAATGATTTAGATTGGTTTTTATATGATCATTATGATAAAGACACAATTTAGAAAGAAGACTTTAAAAATGGTATTAATTTCAGTGCAAGACTAAAACACAAGCTCTTACACAGCCCAATACAAAATACAGAAGGGAAGAAAATGCAAGTGGAGATCGAGGCATTCAACAAAATTTAGACTAAGAAGCGTCCTTATCCCTACTAGGCATTATTTTGTTTATTGGGAAAGCATGTATCTTTACTGGTTTATTTCTCTTTCTTTCTCCACAATGGGACTCAAGACAACTCCCAATCTGAATTAAAACAAGGTCCATGTTTTAATAACAAAATAATATGCTATTAAATAATAAATATTTAATAAAAAAGTTTTTAAAAACAAATGACCATGTTAAAACATCAGTCCCTCAGAACAATATACCCTATTTGCTAGCATATAAGACTCACTTTCCCCCCAAGAAATACTGTTTGAAAATGGGTTGCATCTTACACGCCAGTGCATCTTATATGCTGGTGAATAGTATTTGAAAGTGCATAAATGGGGTACGTCTTCTACACTGGTGCGTCTTATGCCCTAGCAAATGCAGGTAAAATCATTTTAAAACATCACTGTAACAATAATAATGAAAGCAGATAGGATGCGTTACAGATAACTTTTCATTCAAGAAAACATTGGGAAAGTATACATTCAACTACGATCAGCCCAAGATATTTTGCTGCCTGAGGCAGAGTGGAAAATGATGCAAATGATACTCCGTAAATCAAATGCATATCCATAGTGAGCCAGGTTAGTTTGGTACTTGAGAGAGAAAATCCTCTAAGTATCTTTCCAGCTCTTGGTAGTAGAAATAAAAAAAAAATACAGTAAATAACGAACCATTTGTTGCCCTCGCAAGCAAACTCAAGCAGGCTAAGGTGTCTGCCCCACTCCACCTAAGGGGGGGGGCTTACCATGTGTCCAGCCATGTGATATTATTTGTTTAAATGTGAATGTGGAAACTATTTCTGTGACCTCTGAAGTGGTGTGTGGAAAAGTTGTATCAGTGAGAAAGTGAGTCATTAAGAAACCAGAGTGAACCAGCCTTTATGTGTTTCTTAACAAGTGATGCTCATGTGTGAACCAGGGTAACAGAAAATGGCTGAAGACTGTGTTGTGTTGAAGGAATCACTCAGCTTTGCTATAGGACAAAGTGTGTATGGCATGAATCCATCAACATATTCTTAATGCTTCAGTTTGATCGTTGGGTGAACTGGTACCACTGAAATGCATATTGGAGGAATTTTCTCGTTCCCCCAAAGCCATTTATATTCATAGGTAGTATAAGCTACAACATTGATCACTGCGATGTCTAGAAAACAATTTGTCCAAGGTTCATTATAAACAGGTCAGTGAGTGGTAAATATACCTACATTGCCTAAATTCTAATTTGACCATTGCGGGTTGGCTGCAGATACTGGCCACATTAGTTAAATGCTTTTCTGGAAAAAATTGTTGGAATAATCATTACTATTTTACTGTTTCCTGTTGCAGTTAATACTACAAATCATTCCCACAGAAACCAAATTCTGTATGAGAGTTTTTGAAGAACAAGAGAACAGGTTACAGAGAGTAGATCTGAAAGTGCTGTTGCCATGGAAATTAGATTCTCTTTATAACATCTTGGAGGTTAAAGAACACAACAATATGCATTCGGCATAATGTGTGTTTTGAAATTAAAAGGGTCAGAGTAAAGTTCAAGTTTATAGATTCAATGGGGTAAAAGTTTTCCTAGACTGTACTACTTCACACTGCAAACCGGGGATTGCATGTTTTGATGCTCCTCTGCAAAACTAAAACAAAAAGTTCTGTTTCTACATAGAAAAAAAAAAACTATCAAGGGCTGACATGCTAACTTTCTTGATTCAGGATGCAGGGAGCCCTTTGTCAAAGAAAAGCATTCAAATATGAACTGTCCCAGTCCACTTGCAGATCAGTAATAGTATAGTCCATTCCAACAGAAATATAATTCTTACCACTACGTTAAGTAAACACCCTATTCTGTGCAGCCCATGACAACAACAGAGATGCTCAGGAGAGTGTGTGTAAAGCCAAGGGGGGGGGGGAATCCTGAATGATGTTGCAGTCTAGGGCTTTAAATTCTAACTTAAATATTACAATGCCCTTTTGTGTTGATTGTTTTGGTCTGTCCTTGGCACTCATGCAATAGCACGCTGACAAATAAGAAGGAAAAAAAAAAGTCATCCCTGAAGGTCTCTAGAATTTAAAGATCAGCAAAACAAACAGCAGATGATTATTATTCCTGAAACATCATGCATCGTGGGAGCAAGGTTGTTTTAAGTGTGTGAATTGAGGAACAACAATTAAAAGCAAACACACTGTCTATCTCTCTAATACATGAACAGTATCTCAGCACTTCAAAGATGTGGTTTAATTAAACCAATATATTCTTGAAGCAATAAAGAAGCTCCTCATCAGCTAAAACCTTCAGTCTGGTTATATTATACTCATGCATTTAGAATTCCTTCAACCAGCAACTTTCACATTTTGTAATGGGAACCCCAAATCAAGGGGGGGGAAGGACCAGTTTCCCCTGATCTACAGGAAAATAGGGATTAATCATGGGCTGGCTTTTGCCGAAAAGGAAGAGTTTTTTTCTGCTATGGTTCAAACAATCTCTAACTGAGTCTCAAAAGATGAAGCAAAGTTGTTTTGTGGGGAAATCAAATCAGAACAGTGTTTAAATACAAGAAGATTTTATCAACTGGCCATTTTGGATTATTAACCAGTTTAATATCCTTTAGCATGCTAATAGGTCTGTGATTTTGTGTTTGGCAGGACAGGTAATTTTATTATTTATGTACAATGCCAAGTTCATGAGGAACAAGAGATAAACTAGGAGAGGCCACAGCAGTTTTTTTTTTTTTCTGAACCTGCTGGGAAAGACAAGGTTCTGCTCTCTCGTCTTCTCTCCTTGCTACTGAGTAAAATCAGCGCAAATTACTTTTGTACTTTCAAGTCAGTTTGCAGCAGTTAAAGTAAGCTGAGGACAAAGGGGGAAAGTGGGAGGAGGAAAGAGAAACTAAGACATTTTAAAAGCAGGTGAAAAAGTGGGACTAGAGACAATTAACTAGTAGTGTCCCTGCCAAATGGAGACAGCAGAGGGTATGGATTTATGATGATCACCAAACCAGCTGCTAGTATAAATGGCTTTAAAATAAGATTAGACAGGAAATTAAGTGGACTACCAGTAGTTAGGTGGGTATTGCTTACCTACAGCAAGAGAGCTCAAGCTCTCTTGTTGCCTAAGGCAGGAGAAGCACCACCCTCCTCTTTGCCACTGCCAGCCCTCAGAGAGTGAAACGGAGCGCAGGTGGGCTCAAAGAAACTGGTGCTGCTCGTCACCTAGGCAGCCAGGTCCAAATGCCCAGCTCTGAGGACCAGACAACAGAGGGAGTGTACAATTCACTTGTGCTCTACTGCTTGAGTTGGGCATCTTGCTCTGCTTTGTGGTCCTGGAGGAAGTGGAGGGCCTTTTCTCTGCTCCTCCATCCAAAGATCCCCACGTAGGCCAGAGTTTCTCACTGCTAGCTGCAACTGGTAAAGAAAAATCTGTGGGAAATTGCCAGGCAGGGGGTAGGAGGAGAATTTGGCAGTACTAGGGGGAGGCATCCATTGGAGGTCACAATTAAGGCCTTGGGGCCACAAATGTTGTGCACCTCTGTTCTAGGAAATGGTATTATGACCTTATTGTGCTTCTCAAACCCAGAGATCAAGTCCTAGACCACAACACTGTCAACTACACTGCATCTTCCTTGAAGGCCCCTGTACAGGCAGAACATACCTTACAGCATCAACAAAGCCTTCCAGATCTGTGGTGGGACCAAATTGATTGCTATACATTTGTTTTATTTTAGCTTGTGTGCATTTTAAAGAAAAAAAAAACAATTGTTATCACATAAAAGGAAGCATTGCACATATATAGCTGGATTCCATTGTTTGTCCCAGTGACAGTAGAATCAGTGGTATTTACTGGTATATTGACTAATCATTCAACAGTTAATTTAAAGAGATTCCAATTGGGACTAACCAGTAAGATTCAGACCACAGGCTTGGTGGATCCAATTTCTTTCCAATAATCTTGATGAGGTAAAAAGCAACTATAACTTGACATAGCTTCTGACCCACCCCCCACAACTACAATGGTACACTATTGGACCTTTATACTACACTGGCTTCAAAGAGGATCTCAGGCTCAGTGTAGCAAATAGTGGCAGATGGTTTTAGAAAGCCCTGTGTTCCCATTTCTCCTCTGATAGTCCACAAAAGTTTGTGCCATGGGATATACCTTTTTGAGGTGCAGCAAGACTTTCTTCTGTTCGTGCTATAGCAGAATAACATGACTATGTCCCTCTGGGAATCTTCTGATATGAAGAGTTATCGAGCTACTACTATGCCTACTGTACTAGTTTGCTGTTACCAGCATAAAGTAACAATATCCCCTCCCTCCAAACAACCAAATAAATGCTATTGCATTTAACTTCAGCTCTTTCAGACCAAAAAAAACATAAACTGCATGAATATACAATACATCACACTAAAAGTTGGGGTCTCATGCAGGCTTCTTATCTAAAATATTTTAACTGTGGATCCAAGAAACTGAACCTAAGGCACTGTCTGTGCAAAGCTGCATACCTTGCCAATGCCCCATTGTACTGTTACTTCCTAAAGCTTACAGTTGCTGTAGTCAGTATGGATCCTGCTGCCATGCAGATGGGTTCTAGAATCAACATCACGGCCCAAGATTAACAGCTGTCCAGTAACATGAATTTGGGCATACTAGGCCCTGCTAGATACCGGGCTCGGTACCGACACAGAGGACGCCCATCGCTGCGCTTCCGCGGATCCCAAAGCTGCCTTTGGCGACCAAGACAGCAAAGGGGACTCCTGCGGCCGTGAAGGCTTCCGAGACACTGAAGCCACCGACTGCGGCACAGAGGAAGTGCCCCGCCCCAGAAAGCGGGAAAGAGAAACAGAAGGAGAGAGATAAGAAAAAGAAGGAGAAGCAGCGCTCTCCCCCTAAGGAGACTCGCCCACCACCTCCACCTCCTACTCAGCTCCTGGAAGACCTGCCGGAGGAGATCTTGGAGCTGTCTGATGAGGAGCAGGTCGTGGAGGCTTTGCCCTCACCTGAGCTGCCGGTCCTGGCGGAGGTGGAGACCCCGCATAGCCACCGTGGCTCGGTGGATCACGGGGAGGTGGTGACAGAGCATCATCAGCCTTCGTCCAGGCACCGATCGGCCTCAGACAGGAGTTACTTTCGCTCTCCGGAGCGTAGCGCCAGGCCACCGTCACCTCGGCGCCGAGAGGTGTGTGCTGACCCACACCCATGCCGCTCCACCGACTCCCGTTACACCTCGGCCTCTCATATCGCCAGGTCCCTGCAGGAGTCCGAATGGAGGGAGTACCCAGCAGAGTACCGATCCTATTCGCCATCAGAGATCAGTACCATTATGACACCAGGCACTGGGTGCCCTACCGGCAGTCCCGGTCACCCTCCAGAGCCGAGCGGAGACACGAGCACTTGCGCACTAGGTCTCCCTCCCCTTGGTACTGCAGGGCGAGGGAACCATCACAGCGTTGCGTGCGCGAAAGCTCCTAGTGTGTGAGGCACAGAGACCACGACAAAGAACAAAATGGCGGGTAGGAGTAGACTGGGGAAATAAATCACTGTTAGTAACTTGCTTTTACAATTCTCATAACTATTAGGATGGAAGATGAGTCATGTCTGTGAAGTTGTATTTCCTCTGTTTGGTTCTGCCCTATATAACCTGAAAACCATCTTTCTTTTGTCTTTCCCTGTAGGTGTGCACCCAAGCCCAGAGGCCTTGTTGTCCAACCAGATGGATTTGCAATATTGATCCTGAGATAGTTTGAAGAAAATACATTGTCCTAGTGCTCACTGCAAGGGGGTGCTGAAACCCATCAGCTAAAGAGCTGGAATGATTTCCTTTACTGTAGTCCCGCCGATATACCTTTTATCTTATGGCAGTTATGTGTGTTGATTTTTGGTATCAAACCAAGTCTTGTTGAGCCTAGAACTGCAAACGGTTCCATCTCAGAACCATTTTCTACATAACAGTTCTAGCTTTTAGCCCTCCTTCACCTGTTCTCTTAATTTGAACTTTATATTTCAGTTTTCATTTCTAACACTAGAAGCTGTTGCACTTTCTCACCATATGGAGAAAGCAGCAGCGGTGTCACTAAGAACCTGCAAATTACATATGGTATTTTGAAAACCTGGCTATGCCACCCCATCCTTTGCCTTGGTGCTCCTCCTGTTCTTTGCTGGGTTGCATCATTACTGATACTGTAGGTTTTTTCAGAGACACTTTTCTTCTTGCTTATGGAATTCCAGACTAGCGAGCTCCATTTTCTCCCCCTGCAATTTCATGAAAACAACTGTTTTACATAAGCACCCTCTGCTGGTAAGAAATATGTACAGCGCAGCCTGATGTCAAGAGTTTTGAAAAGCAAGCAAACAGCTCTACACACTTAAATGTTTTAAGATCAATGACAGTTTATGTACCTTCTGACACCAGTTAATGAGATGACAATAAGCAAGTACTTTGTCTCATTCATGTATTTATCAGGTAAAGGCTGCATGACCAAGGGACTCAGGGCCCCACAATTTTAACTGGGGCCACATCAAAGAACAAAGGACTAAAGCCATCAGGCACATTATCCCTAATGTCAGGATACCAATCCAGATCAAAATCCCCAAATGTGCCATTTATTTTATTTTTTTAATTTAATGCACGGGTGGCATCTCATTCAGCTTGGTTCTTTGCAGCAAAAAGGCAACATACAACAGAACACATCAATTTTATTACTATTAAATATTTATATTCCACCTAATCCAACCTCCCCACCCACTTCCAAGTGGTTTATTAAGTACTATATTATGTAAGTCACTTTAAGAGGCATACCAGATGTCAGATGTCTAAGTTTCATGTTTTTGGCTCCATGGCTCTGCCAGGCAGACATCCATCCTCTTTTGTTATTAAAGTCTAAATTACTGATTAAATCCAAACCAACTGAGCCAACACCTAAAAATTACTATTTAGTATAACCTATGATGGGAAATAAAGTTTTGAGAACAAACAATCTGAAAAATAATTTTAATTACATTTTGATGTGTGGGTTGAGCATTAGCTAGATAGTGAAATATACAGCTATTAAATACACAAATAGTGTTTATAAGGAAAAAAACATTTATATATATGTGTGTGTGTACAAAAATTTGAAACAAGTGAAGATACATTAGGATTTTAAACAATACAAAGTCTTCTCTTTTATAACTCCAGTTTCTATATACAGACAGTAAAATTCCCCAAGTGGAACAACGTTAAATGTGAAACACATTATACAAATATATCACATACAGACATTCTCATAGAGAAGGCACCACAAATATTTATATCCTGTAGATCCAGCATGAGAAAGCTCGGGGGTCTGGGGGAACATTTTTCTGGGGTCTGGGGGACATTCTTCCATTGCCAGGACCCTCCAGGGGCCATGTATGCCATCAAAGTGGCCACAAGCTCACTTCTGGTTTTATTTTGTGTTAAAGGAATTTAAAGGAAGCATGCTCCCTAGAAGCACAATTATAGCATTTTTAAAAAGCAATCTGGGAGGTTTAGGGGTGCTCATTGCCCCCCTCCCCTGCAGATGATCAGTCTTACAGTGATCAAATCATGCTTCCATTAAGCAACTGAAATCAAAAGGACATGATGTAAATGATTTTGTAGGTTCCATTGTGAACAACTAACAGTGGAGTGAGAACAATCTTTAAGAAAGCCAAAAGAGGTCTCAGGCCAGCATCAGATCTCATGGTAAGCATGTATTTCCTTGGCCCTGCTGGTGTCTCTGTTAAAAAAGTTTACAGGATTCTGGAAAAAAAATACAAGCCTATAAAATGTACTTAGAGAGTCCAAGTGGGAGGCAAGTGTACATCACGAGCAGAACTCATTCCACTACCTTCAGCGATCTGAAGTAAAATTAGTATGCTTCAACTGTCAATGAACAAACACACAGAACAAATTTTGTTAAAATGCTACATTTCAACTTACATTTCCAGTGAAAATTAGTTTGAGAGCGTTTGGCAAAATCAGACAGAGGGAGAGAGCTATCAGAAACTTGGTATTTACATCCTGAAGACCAGTTTCAAGAGAACACTTCTATTTGCATAGATGAGAGCATTTTTTTCTGATTTGGAGCTGGCGCTCACATAATTAAGAAAAAGTATTGTCTCTTACAGCAAAGAACAGTAGCAACTCAATTGCTTATTGTTTCAGCCGTAACACAAAGACTCCAGACTACATTGAACAAAGCTGTCTTCATGACATCTACACAAGAGCCAATGTTTCCTGCTGCTCTCTAAAAGGGAGGTGCGTCACTCTTCTCTAGCACTTCTCCTGTTCTGAGTTTCCTTCTGAAGGCACTGCCCTGCCTTCCTCTCATTTTGTTGCATTACATTGACAAGAATCTTCTGTTCTTTCAGCACATGCCAGTAGATTGTTGACTTCTCCTATGGCATTTGCAAGAGCAGGAGGAAGGCTGTTTGTGTCCGTTGCTTCCCATGCTTGGATGGCCTCCACTATTTTAGAGGGATTGCTAGGACCCAGGTCACAAAGTGCATATGCTGCTGCCAACTGGACACCCCAAGCCACATCTGTAAAGGTTGGAAAGAGAACAGTCACCAATGCCCTTGATCAAAGTCTACTATGGATATTAACATGGTCAGCTGAATGCCATAATTTATTCTAGTACCCTGGAGCACAAGAGTAACAAGTTTGGTTCCAGGCCAAACTCATCTTCCATTGCTACTCACACAGAAGCTGATCTGTGTGAAATCATACTGGTCACTGCTTCACTGCCCTGCACAATGTCCAGGAACACTTGAGGGTATTCTTGGCAGTACAGGATCATGCCTGCCAGACATTTCACCATCATTAC
The DNA here is from genome assembly GCA_948474755.1 of Ctenosaura bakeri. NCBI lineage: Eukaryota > Metazoa > Chordata > Lepidosauria > Squamata > Iguanidae > Ctenosaura > Ctenosaura bakeri. The sequence goes on from CAOLHI010004029.1 coordinate 54,983, forward strand.
TCCATTACAATAATGAAGCAGGAGACTGGTACCTTTTTCTTTGGCATGCTTGAGAAAGACTCCAATGACAGAACTGATATTTTCCACAGCAGAAGGAAAACCTTCTCTCAACCCTATTTGGCCAAGACGACCTGTGAACAGAAAAATTATGATTATGGCTGGGCTCTCACTGAATTAGGCTGTTCCTGAGCAGGTGCCATTTCATACTGCAGTCCTGATGGTAGCAAATCAAGTGTTCTTCCACAGAAAGAATAAAAATTTCCTTCACAAAGGAAAGTAGATGTCAGAAGCATGTTAAGCTTGAATTCTCCTCAGCATCTACTTATTAAAAGGGGTGAATGTTTATGCAAAGAGGAGAATTAACGAAGAACATAAGAATAACCATGTTGGATCAGACCAAAGACCTATCAAGTTAACTTTCTCAGAAATAAGAATCTGGTCCTTGCTAGATCACAGTACTTTCCCACAATGATGCAGGGAATAGAAGAGTCAATTTCTTGATGCACTCCTTGGCATCAAAATATGGTAGTAAGAGGATTAGGTGAATGTAGTACACAGCAAATGAGACAGTTCTGTGGAGCCAAAACTGGGGGAATCACACAGGTCTTCCATTCCACTTCCATACTCTGACCCCAGACAAAACCATTCTGATTTGCTGGATGGCAGCACAACCTGGCACGTTCTTTTTCACTTCTGCATTCCCTCTCCTTTTTAATCCTATAATGCTTTAATTGCTATAGATGGCTAAATGATCATTCTGTCTTGTTATGAGCACTGTATGCGGTAGAGATTATGTATCCAACTGCATTACCTGCAGGCTCTGAAATTTGAGAAAGGGAAGGGTACTATCTTATTCCTCAGAGACTCAGCCAGGATATTAAAAAGCAGTGTCACCTCAAGCTAATCACTCCTCCTGTTCATGCCAGCAGATGTAGACTAACTGGGAGATATCTTCCTAGTAGACAGGAAGATTCCAAGAGCTTTGAGCCTGCAGATAAAAGCAATACATACTCACCAATCAGCCTGAGCACTGTGGCTACAATTACATCAGAAGGAGAAGAAATACTTCCATTGCCATTTCTGTTTTTTATCCACTTGTCCATGATAGGCCAGAGTTCTTTACTGTAGAAGAAAATGAACACTGAGTGCACAAGTACAGACACCCTTCCTTATTTAAAGCTAGCATAATCTGCTGGCACCCATATCATACTCTTACAGAAAAACCTAATTTTGGGGGTAAGAAAAAAAGCTGTATCTTGGAACAGACTTTAATACTTCTCCACTCATCATAATGGAAACAGCCTGTCCATGATGAAGGAAGAATCAATCAGCATGATTCTTGTAATCCTCTAATCCCATGTGTTCTGCTGTCAAAGTTTCAGGGCCTTTTGTTTATGATTTATTCCTCTTAAAAAAACCCCAAATAACAAATCTCTCTACTAAGAGTTGGATGACAGAGTACTGCAAACTTGAATAGAATGCCTACACGGGTTCCTAGTACTTTGCCCCAGGAAGTCTATGGGGATCATACAAAGCAGGGGTGGAGCAAGTGAAGTTCATGGGCCACACACACCCCTTCAGAGTTGTTTTTCTGACCACTGAGGTCAAAGACTTTTTTGAGGGATTTTTTTTTCCACACAGGAATGCCTCCAAATGTACTCTATGAGGTATACAGTACATTTCCACCATGTCTGGAGGATCTGCAAGCCTCAAAAAGAATTTTTGCTAAATTTTTCAAAAAAGTGTTTTTGCCTGAAGTGTTCCAAAATGTCCACTAGGGAGGGTTGGGTAGACTTCCAGCACATTTTGCATGTTCTCTGGGCCGATTTAGGTCAGGGAGAAGCCTTTCTGGCAAACCAAAACATGGTGAAAATGCCCCCATATTTCCTAGATGCTTTTGGGGGCAACATTTTCTAAGGAAGCTAATGCAGCCGCCTAGCCTTCCATTGTTGCTCACCTCTGATATAAAGGGATTAGCATGCTGTTTTTTTACAGAAGGAATTTTAGAACCACATTCTGCAGAATGTGGAATCTTTTATAACTTCTATCCATCCTTCCATCTTTCTTTTTCAATGTTATTTATGTGCAATGATTTAGAAACCATGGTGATCCACTGATAACTAGCAAACTGACTGCCAAACAAAGCAGATGGATTGAAATCAAGACACTTAAATCAAATTTTGATTTAAATCAATGTTTTTCTCAATACTTACTTGCATATTTTTGAATGTTGATGCAAATCTGGAAACTGAAATGTTCAATAAAGCAATAAAAATCTCCTGGCATCCTGTTCAGTATTTACAATCGTAACAAATGGAATGCACATGTTTGGCTGTTGCCCTGTTACACTGAGCGAAAATGCTTCCCAAAAAACTGCCACTGAAGACAGGTGACACCTCCAACGTAAGGATTTTCTACGTATTGAAGGCTGGGGCACTGAGTGATGACACATCCAGCATATTCCTGGCAGCAATCTGTGATGTGACAAGCAGCAGAAGGGATGGCAAGAGAGGGCTGGACACACCAAATGCTTCCATCTCCAGCGTCTTGGAAATCCTTTCTGTTGGAGGGGTGGGCTGCCTGCCTTCAAAAGCAGGTTTTAGGGGGTAGCACTGGGAGACACAGCTATAATTGCAGAGCTTTGTCATTCTAGCTATGTCTCCCAATGCAGGATCACAGCCCATTTTTTTGTAAAAAAATTGTTTTTAATTGCAGTATTAAATAAATTTGCCCTGTCTTTAAAATGTTTACAACATCTTCCATGTGATGCTGTCCATTTTATTCATAGACTGAAACAGAAATACAACTTTCCAGCTTGTTCTTATTAGAATTTAGGTAACTCAATGTGTGTGACAGAACCCTTCATCTATTTTTAAGAAACTGTAAGTGTATGCTTAGCTAGCACGTTTCTGAAAAGATTTAGTTTTCATTTTTATTTTAAAATAAGACTCAAGAAAAAAAATAGTATTATATTTAAAAATATCCAAGCAACTGAAATGAAAAAGTCCCTGATTTAAATAGTAATATCAATTTTAATTTCTTTTTAAACATTGATTTTATTCAACTTACTAACAAATGTGGGAGTGCAAGCATAAAGATAAGAAGCACCTGTGGCAGGCATTTGGCACCCAATCTTCTTTCCCTGTTCTCAGATGGCTTTGCTGTGCATGCTCCTTGCCATGACCCCAACAACTACCTTTGCTCTCCTCCAACACTGGCAGAATTTTTCCTGGCACCTTTCTACTTTACCTTTAAGAATTACAGGTCGTGAAGATTTGTGATAGGTGCAGCATGAAAACTAAAGCATGACCTTTTCAAACATTCGAAACATGTATACTGACTGTGCTGGAAACGCAGTGTAGGAATGAGAAGACATACTGATATGAAAAAAACAATACCTGATTATATTGTCATGGGTCCAGCACCACTTTTGATATGAACACAGCAGATCAATAGCAAACACATATTCCCATGTACTCTCTTTCAGGTCCTCTCCATATTCTTCACTAAACTGAAATTCCATTTGTGGACACAAATGTATCGCCAAAAGCAAGCTGGAGATCATCATGCCAATTTCCACTGGTGCGCTCTAGACAAATTAAAATATATATATTATAGAGTAGTGACTCAGTATAAACCATGACTGGCAACCTGTTAGTAAATTACAGTGGCGTAAGTCAGACTCAGGGCACTGCAGCTCACTTTTATGGTTGTTGCATAGGTCAGAATTCTGTTTTTACCATGTGACAACAAAACTCTCCCCCCAAACTCATCTGGTTTGTGGTGCAGCCCCACTCACAGGTATTTCCATGTTGTTGGAGAATGGCGCATGAGAAGAGGTATGTGTAGCTGTTTTCCTGTAGCTGGACATGCTGCAAGGACATCATCTGTAAAGAGCTTACAGAACCACCAGAGGCATCTGTTGGAGAGCATCCAGCTACACGAAAATCTAGCAAATCCCTGCTCATTCTTCCTATTCTCTGACAACATCAAAAGGAGTGTGTGTGTTTGTGTGTGTGTGCGTGTGAGAGAGAGAGAGAGAGTGCAAATTGTGCTAAATACAAGGTGACTTTTTTGAGTGGGGCAGAACTGGCAGATGTAGCTATGGAGACACAGCTACATGATACACATACGTCTCCAAATGCAGGAACCCATCTCATATTTTCAAGTCAGAAGAATACAGGAGTGCTTTTTCGATTTCTGTGATCCATGGATTCCAAAACCGATAGTGTCCACTTTAGTTGGAAAAAAAAAAAACTAGTGGAGAAAATAAAAACTCTCCATAAATATACTGAATCTTTCTCACTGAAGACATTAACTAAACTGCCCTTAACATTTACCCTGAATTCCACATGGTAATACTGGTGAAAACACACATCCTTTTCATGTTTCGTCTTTCTGTGTTCTCTATTTAGATATTGCCAGAGTGACTTGGGTCAAAGCATGTGGTTCTCAAGCTCCTGTGGTGGCAGTGTGGGCTATGCATAAGAAACACAACATAAAAAGGAGTAGAGGAAGGATCAATGGAAGCTGAGTTTGTACTGTTCCCCCCTGCCCACGTCCATTTATTTTGAAACTATGGCTGATGTCTCTTTTCATAAGGAGGATATTGTACAGACAGACAGAATATTCGCAATCCCAATAATTAAGGTTAAAGGATCAAAAGTAGGCTCAGACCCCCCCATTTCTCTTGTCCCCTTTCATGAGGAGTCTTGAATATTGTTAGCTTTATGTAGACTGATCTTATTCTTGGTTAATACTAACTAGGATATTATGAAACAGTTTGCTGCTGTCATTATCATGGTTAAGATCAAGGTCAATACGCCTTCAGGCCATGGCTTGATTTTTGAAATTTATGTCAGACCTCACTTTTTAAACACTTTTAATGCAGCTTACAACATACACATACAGTAAACGATATTAATATAGTTTTCATATAAAGCACCCACCCATACAAACCACCCAGTAGCAGCATGATACTAACTTCAGCTGCCATAAGATGTTGCAACGAACAATTGTGATGGAAGAACAGTATGACCCCAGGGTCTATCATGTGTATGCGTGTGTGTATGCTGGTGATATGGCCTACCCTGGTTCAAGTCCAGTAGTATCTGTTCCTGAAATACCGTATCTGTTGGTCAAATTTAGGGGAGAAAGACTTTTTCTTCACAACTGGTACAAAGAAGGAAGCATTTAATTAAGAGATACTCCAATAAATACAGCCTGTGGACTCTCTTATGCCTTAGTTAATTGAAAACAAAAGTGATTCTAGTCTTCTAACAAAACTGTGCAATCCAAAACTGAATGTTCTTGCAAAAAATGGTTCCTGTCATACCTCTTCCCAATTCAAACAGGTTCTCAGGCATTTCAACACATTTCCTCTTGCACGCTGTCTGGCTACTAACTGGATAGCTTTGCTCACCACTCCTTCAGATGAGAATATCTCAGTCCACACATTTCCAATAAACAAAATTAGCCTATCAGATTTTGGAAAATCTGGCATGGAGAAAACAGAGATTAAAACAATGAATATGCAAAAATTATGCAAAAACATTTTATGACTAGATATTTATACAAGTTGAACTTCAAAGAATTCCAGTGTGTCCTCATCCCATAACAAAAGTGCTCCTGGTTCAGAGTTTAGCTCTGCCATAGCCTATTCTAGGGATACTGTAACACATTTATTTTCTGACTTATTTTTAATATTCCATCACTTTCAGAGACAAATGAACCTGATCAGTAATTTATCTATTGCTTTACACTATCTAAATTTGTCTCTTGTATCCATGACAAAAACTCTCACAAAGATATGCCTGTAAGACAGAAGAAATGTGGATTCTTGTCAAGAACCTGTCCCATTAGTATTTAGTTCTAAATATTTAGGGGACAGAGGACAACATGATACAATCAATCCTTTTTCTGGTTGGTTTGATACATAAATGCCAACTGGAGCTAGAACAGTACTTTCATATTAAAGCAGGGTGGGGTGGGATATGACATGCATCCCATACATAGTATTAGCTGAAAATGCAGATTAGACATTAACATTATTTCAGCACTGTGAAATGCTTGCTTAATGCAATTGTTAAGGGAAACAGGGAAGAGCTTTTTTAACATTTGATATAGGCAAAACTTTTAAGTATTCACACAATGTAAGAAAAAGAAAATCTGGCTTGTTCAGTAGAGTGTGTTTCACATATCTCAATGTGGAGGTTTTCCCAGGCTTTATATAAGACCCACAAGGTCATTTCTATCAACTGGTCTGATTTCTTGCACCCAAATCTTTCCCAGCCTTAGGTGCTGAAGATGATTAGTAGGATGTACATATTTGGAATACTTAAAATATGACACAGAACCTGAACAAGTACACTGTTATTGTATGCTTCAAATGGTTTCCAACTTTGTGAACATTTCGGAACATTTCAGGTCACCTCTTGGGTTTCCCTGGTCAAAAGGGGAATAGAACCCTCATCTCCAGGGTCATAATCCAATGCTCAAACTGAGCCCAAAAAGATGGTTTGGAAGTAGAAAGCTTATAGAGTGAAGATCACAGATTTTCATAAAATACATCAGTTAAGGAAAATCTGTACAGAGCATAGCTATATATAATAACCTCAGTTAATATTTAAAAAATTAAGAATTATTCGGTTAAATGCTGGAAATGTCAGAACTAAACAGGACAGATCTATATTTACTTAGAATGGCCACGGGGAAAGAAATTCTGAAAAATGGTTATGAGCATACGGAAAAAATAATGGGTTAAAAGGCTGTGAAACTTCAGTGAGTGCTGTTTTATTTTCTGAATGATAGAATCATAGAGTTGGAAGAGACCACAGGGGTCGTCCAGTCCAATCCCCTGCCATGCAGGAACACACATCAAAGCATTCCGAACAGATGGCCATCCAGCCTCTGCTTAAAAACCTTAAAATATAGGCTTATTAATCAAGCACATAAACAGTTAAAATCATATATGGTAACTACGGCAAGAATATTCTACATAAAAGGTGTAAATGCTATGTTTCATAAATGAACCCCTGGAAACAAAACTGGGATTCTATAGTCTTATGGCAAAGTTAAAACTTTATTAGAACAGTTAACAAAAGAGACAACAATGGGGACAGATCCTGAAAACTGGCAAAATTTTACAGAGTTTTGTAGACTAAAATATATCCAATATTCATGTTTTTGAAGAATATGAAACAGCAACTCAATATCTATGTACAAAGAATACAAAGAGCCTGACTGCTACACAACAGATCAGTCTGGCTACTGCAGATGTTCTTTTGCTCTGGACTCAGAGTATATTGCCTTTCTTGCTATTTGAGATAATTCTGAAGTCTAAGACTCTATTTCTACCTTTGCTAAATGGAGTATTCAGAATATTAGGAAGAAGTGAGGAAAGATATCATTATTAGAAGCAGAAGAAGATCTGAATAAAAAGAAATAAGGGGAATGAAGTAACAGTAAAATTACAAATAAACTAGAACACACCTTGGAAGTAAAAGGAGAAATACTAAAACATATCTCACTGGCAAGGCAAGACAGAAAAAAGGAAAGGAGAGAGAAGAGAGTCAACAGACATAACCAAAAAAGAACTCTTTGAGTCCTGTCTTCTGAGGCAAGTGGATTAACCCATGTGGTTGTGAGTTGCTCCTTAGCAGCATCCAGAGAACAAATCAATAGAACAGAAGTGAGGACAACCTCTCCACAACCAAGATAAACCCCCAAATTTGAATGAGGTCCCCTGTGGTTTGAGCGCTGCACTATAAGGCTGTAGTGTTTGAAACTCCACTCAGCCCTGGAAACCCAACAGGTGATCCTGGGCAAGTCACACTCTCTCAGCCTCAGAGAAAGGTCATGGCAAATCTCCTCTGAACAAATCTGGCCAAGAAAATCTGTGATAGGTTTGCCTTAGGGCCGCTAAGTTGGAAATGACTTGAAAGCACACAACAACCCCTTCATGAGGTTATTATCCTGTAGAGGGTCTATCTAAAGAAGAACAAAAACCTCTGTCCTTACCCTATTAGCCATTCCTATGAAGGCTGCAGTTTGCTGTGTCAAAACAGGGAGGTGCTTGTGCCACTCCTCGCCTATAGTACCGCAGTGCTGCTCTGGCCTGAAATACGTAAACTGAGGCTGGGAACTCTTCAGTTGGCTGACAGCCCTAGTCAATAGACTTTTGCCTGCAGCAGTGCATATTCATGAAGGACTTGGTCAGAACAACAATCATAAGATGCTTTCAACCATAAGAAGACTTAAGTTAATACCATACCTTCTTTAAGTAGGCTGTAGCAAAACAGCCGTGCTCTTTCAAGATCTCCTAGCTGCCGGCATATTCCAACGTACACCCTGCAGAGGGACTGGATACAACTGTGGCTCAAGGAACTCTTTTCTCTTTTTAGCTTATTCAAAATAGCCTGTAATGCTTGCTCAGCTAAGTTCTGTAACAGGCAGAACAGCATTTGTTGTAGATGATGCTTCAACACATGAAATACATCTTAATGCAATAAATAGTACACTGCTGCCCTTTGAGACAAATTATTCTAGACTTCAAACTATCAATTTATAAAAATGCAGGCAAGAGCAGTTCTGTCAAGGCTAATGTTATGCCCAATATTTTGAAAAGTGTACAACAAGTTTCCTAAAAGTACACTCAAGCCTGTACACAGCTGAAACCAGCATGTTACAAAGCTTTCAAATACGTTATATGAGAAACTAAACTTCACGACAGCAACAGAAAAAGAAACCTCATGGACAATAAAAGGATAACAATACCCAAGTGAATAAAAACTGAGCAACATGACTGTAACATCGGAAGACGCTCAATGAACCTGCCCAAGGGCTTTCACAAGGAAGGACTTCACTGACCCCTGCCAAGTTACTTGCTGGCCTCTATCATACAAAACATGGTACTATCTTTACTGGGCATGTATGGCTGTGAAGAATGGCAACAACACAATGGAAGACCATATGCAATGCAGACAGAAGGTTCAAGATTCAGTTCCCAATGTCTATGGTCAGAATGCATCTCTACATGGCACCTTGGATAGACACTGCTGATCAGAACATACAAAACTGAATGACCCAGTGATATTCCTAAACATAAGCCAATTTCAAATGAGCAAAAGTAGGAAACTATGGTTTTACAGATGTTTTTGGCCTGCAACTCCTGTCAGCCTTAGCCAGAATGGTGAAAGATTATGAGAATTGTTGCTGAAAAACATCTGAAAAGCCACAGTTGCCCAACCCCTGCACTATATGAACAATTACAACATAGTCATTTAAAATGGGTAACTGCTACCAAGAATTCTGAACAGAGGCTTAAACCATTTGATTTTAAACTGCAGGAGAGACCTCCCTTAGACTATGTGGGACACCTGGAAGAGGCCAGAAAATTCCAGTGAAGGAAATGGATCTACAAGCATATGACACCTTCCTTCCCATTAGTGAACACCTGCATGGCTGCAAAGCCTCACGCAAAGGAGTGTGAGGCACACTGAACTGATGGAATTTGCCCTCTGTATCACTCTAGAAACAGCTGCTTAGTTTTATGTGTTTAAGAAGAGACTGGGAGTGGAGAGGGATCTCTTATTTTAATGCTAATATTGAAGTCAGTACCTCAAGTCATATATCCTCTTAAGAGGCAGCAAGCTGTAGATACACAATTATTAGCACATTTCTTTCTATACTTACCTATACAAATTCTCTGGCATTCAAATCTATATTTATTTATTTATCTATCTATCTATCCATCTATCTATCTGTCTGTCTGTCTGTCTTGTACTCTGCTTTTCTCCTGGGATGGAATCCAAGAGATCAGATGAGATGGTGATGAAAGAAAATTGTAGTAAGTTTAGAAGTCACAGCAGAGTTTAAGAACACAAAGCACTGAAATGCCTCTGATTATTATCTATGAAAAGAGACTGAAAACCATCTTCTGACCCCGTTATATGCCATTAAAGGGAACTGACGTCAGAATCAACAATTCCAGCTAATGTATTTTAAAAATAATTAGATACCAGCGCTGGAATTGCATGGTGCTGGCAGTTATAAAGAGAGGGGATGAAATTTCTCATCTATACTCACTATGACTCTTAAGTATTATTCTAGAAAGTACTACACTTTACATATGTATGCATTGTTCTAAATAAATGACAAACGTTGAAAAACTATCCAACTGACCTTCTTTGTAACACCAAACTCATGGACCACTTCTTTCTCTTCATCTCTCATAACAGGTACCCTTGAGGTATTGCCCACATGAACATGGCTTGCAATAACAGGTAACAGATCAAAACAAGCTTCAGAAATTTTCTCCAGTGCCACTGTCACAGTCTTACTATCAGGATCATCCATTTGCTCCACCGCCAAAAGCAATTCTGAATTACAGTCCCCAATTGACTGAATAGCATCCTCATTGTTCAGATGGTCAGTTTCATCAGTAGCATACGAAGTACCAGCATCTGAAACTCTATCTGAAAGCTGTTCCTTGCTGAGGTCCAAGTTTGGTGACTCAATATCTAGCCTCGGCCTTTTGGCACTCTTTGCCACAACCATAGATAAAACTGTCCCTTTCCCGGTCTCGGCCATATTGCAGAATGTCTGCTCTGAGTCATACTTGAATGTAGTCCCTGCTTTAACAAAAGCGGTGGATGTGGAAGCAATTGCTTTAAACCCACTGATTTGATGGACAGGCTGTGGGATATTCTTACCATCTACAGAAGATGACCTACTGAGCTGAATGTTACCTTTCAAGATGTTGAGAGTTCTTGCTCGTGCGGATAGCTCTGGATACATACTGTCCAAAATTTTCACAGAGTTTTCCTGAGGCACAGGTGGAGCAGCAACACCAGCTGCAGAGGGAGGAAGTCTACCTGGTACAGGAAGGGCATGTTTAGGAGTGGTGGCACAAAACTGGAGAGGGGAAGACAGAATTCTCTGATCTACTGGCATTTCACAGGGAGATGGGGTAGTAAATGTAGCAGGAGACTTGCACCTCATGGTATCTGACAGTGGTGACATTAGAACTGGAGGAACTGGAGCTTTATGTAAAGGAGAAATCGATTCATCCAATGAGGACGGCAAGGAAAGCTGGCGGGACAATAATCTTCTTGGGGAAAAGGACTGAACAGGTCTTGGAGGGGTAGCCATCAGAGGAGGGAGCAAAGGAGGTAATGGTGGGCCCATCTCTTGCCTAATTTTTGTTAGAGTTCTTGGATAATGCTTTGTTGGTGTCAAAGTATCTGCACTGGTTAAAACAGTTTCAGCTAGCAAGGTATGCTGACGTTTCCTCTTCCTCTTTTGGCCAGCTGCTCTTTGGAAAAGGCTGTCATGACTCTCTTTCACACCTGAAACATTTATACAGTCTGATGGCACACATATCTGCTCTGCTCCATCCTTTGTGTAAGATACAAAAGCAACTAAGGATTCCAGTTTCTCTGATACTGATTTCTGTGGTTTGGAGGGGCAGTTAGAAGATTCAGGGTCAGGTGGTATGGAATTCCAGCTGGCCTTAAAAGCTGATGTTTTCCCATTATTACTTATGTGGCCTTCCATGCTATGGGATGTATTACTATCACCATCGACATGGTGGGATATTAAATGGTTTTGCTCCAGGTTTGCACTGCATGCCGAAGCAATATTTATGCCTTGCTCAGCATTCAGTTTCCCTCTACTAAAGTGTGACTGAGTTGTGGAGGTTTCTATACTAGCACCACTGCACTTTGGATCTGGGGTAATTATAACCCTATCAGTCTCTAAATCACTGACAGATGACTTCCTGTAGACAGATTTGCTGTTATATGTTTTCTCCTTGCTTGGCGATGAAGCAACTACCAAAATATTTTCTTCTGCTAGCTTTCCTTCTGATCTCTCTTTTGCAAAAGACGCTTTCAGTTTTAATGAGGCATTTTGATTACTATATAGCAATTCCACTGAACATGAATTGTCCTGAGTCCTTTTCACTGCTTCATTAGCACAGGAATCAGTGTCATGTTCTGGAGCCCGATCAGCTTTTTGAGATGCAACTTCATGTCCCTCACCACCTGAAAGAGTCATATTAGATTCTGTACCTGCATGGCTGTTTCTGATAGTCCCCATTTTACCTATGGCGACCAGTGGCTCCTGAGGTGTTCTTATGAACTTCACCTTTCTTAATGGGCAGTCTTCCTCTTCTTCTGATGAAACTGAGACAGATGAATTCATAACCTTAACAGTATTTTCTGACGCCTCAGTTATGACCACTCCTGCAGAACTTCTAGCATTACTTGATATTTCATCTGTTTCTTTAGATGCAGCTTCATAGGGAGTATGTTCTAAAGAGCTGCTTTTTGAGGGCTTCCTCAGCTTCTTATCAGGAGGATTAAGCAGCTCCTCATCACTTAGAACTGATCCGTTTGCTGGAGGAATGTCTACTGTGTTAACACTGTTTAGATCAGGAGCCCCAGGAGTTAGTGCTTTGTAGTTTTCTCTACTGCAAGAGCCTTTAAAAGTAATCAGTGCCTGCGGTTTGCTGACAGACTCATCATCTTTATTGTTGGAAGGGCAGAAACAGTCAAGGGGCTCATGCTTCTCTTCCTCAGAATCAGCAGCATTTTCCTTTTTATTCTTCCAACCCTCTGCAATATTATGATCAAAATGAGTAGTATCTTCTCTGACTGGTGAGGAAGGGGTAATACACACTGGGGTAGAAGACAGTGTGTTTCCAGTAACGCCAGAGCTTTGGCCATCGCTGATGAAAACCTTCAAATTAGCATCGCTGACATCCGTGGGCTCTGTAGCAGGCTGAGAAGCAGTCATCACTGTGACAGGCAAAACTGTTTCAGTACTTTCATTGCTGGTTTGTGGCACATCTTGCACAGACTGAGCTGGATCTTCATTTCTGTTCTGTTCTGACAACACCTCCTTTGTTACAGGATGCTCTTCATGTTTTTCGTCCTTTTTCACAGCATATTTTCTTTGGTGACATGAATTGTTCTTACTATTCCAGTATGATGTTTCTTGAGATGTGCCACTGATCCCATATTGCAGATGTTCGAACATCAAATTGATCTCCACACTTCTGTTATGCACAGTTTCCAAAACACTTCCTTCTGCCCTAACAGACTGCATAGTCCCTGTTTCTGTGGTATTCAGTGATTCCTCATCTTCCTTCTCAAGTCCTTTTGATGTCAGACATTCAATTTCTCTCAAAGCCTCCACACTGTGAACATTATTTGAAATTGTATGCATTTTGGACTTGCGTTGAGACTCTGTGTCCATATCTTCAACCTGACACAGTTTTGAAGTACTTCTAGTGACACTCTCCATCTCCAAGACTAAAGTGTTAGGTTCAAAACGATCCGCAGACTGCAACAAACAATCTTTGATAACACATGTCTGAGCTAGTAATATACAATTACTTTCATAATCTGCATGCTCTTCTCCTGATTTACAGTTATCTTTTTTGTTAATTAACTGTTGCAATTGTAGGCATTCTTCCTTTTTTCTGTTCACTGATTTGTGTTCCTCAGTAATGCTATCAGTGACTTCCATCTGGTTATCATATACCTTCTCAGTAGGTGTATAAAAAGCTGTCCGACATTCATTGTCAGTATAGACTGCATCATCAACATGATATAATGATTTCTTGCATGCATCAGCTACCTCTGTAGCATCTGACTGTGAAACTGAAAAGCTCATAACCCCATCTTCCCTGTTTTCCTCAATTTCGTTTTGTTTGTCACACCTTTCTTCATTTAGGTAATTTTTTTCTATACATTGTGATCCGATAGAGTCTTCAATCTTTTTTTCAACAGAACATGTGAATGGTGCCTCAGCAACCTCTTGCTTGACCTGTTCTATAGGATGATCTGTTTCAGAAAGGAACTTATAGTTTCTGATGTTCATTTTATCTTCCAATAAAGGTTCATCACTTCTACCTCTGCCAAGTCCTTCAGTTGCTGTATTTTGCTCATCCCTTGTTACACATTCAGTGGACTCTTCACCAAGAGATCTAGTTTCTCCTGAATAAGATATTGGCTGCATATCCTTAAAGGACTCTTCTGCCACTTCTCCTTCTCTGATGACATTACTAGAGCCATCCTTACATTTTTCAGGAATTCCTGGCACACTTTCAACAACAAAAATTGGTTCTTCTGTGTGCTGCCAATCCTCTCTTTTGGAAGACTGGGACAAATAATTTTCTGCTGTTCCAGTTAGTAACTCCTTCTCATCATTTTTCATGAAGCCAATACATTCTTCAAATGCATGCATGGTCCTATTTGTAACTATTTTTTGCGTATGCACCAGCTCAGTTGTTTTTTCTTCACCTTGTTCACTAATTGCCATTAAATCAGGCATCAAAGTGTTATCTTTTGTTTCCATTATGTTAAATACCTTTTCTTCAATGTCTTCTGTACTGGCCCCTGTTATTTCAGTGGCTGTGTGCATTTCCATCAAGTCAGAGTTCTCTTCAGAATTCTCTTCTTCCTTGGATTTGGCTTTTTGCTCATTAAGGTATTTTGATTTTGCTTTCACTGGGCCAGAACACAATGATAATTCTTCACTTCTTAATTTTCTCAATTTTTCAGGTGGCTCCTGAGGATCAATATTTGCACTAACAACAGATGAACTGCATTTATTCCAAGGCTGTGATGAATACTTTTCATGCCTGTTTTTAGCTGTTTGTTCATCTTGACCATAGTTTTCAATGATATTTTCGAGCATCTGTGCATTGTCATAAATTCCTTCATCACTGGAATCTGTTGTGTCTCCAATTAAGATATCCTTGAGGAGATAAGTGAAAATAGGTGGTTACGATATTTTCCACAGTTATTAATATAGCTGTTGCATAATCTTGCTTAGTACTTAATTTAGCAAAATGGGAATGGACCACTAAAGGCATTTTCAAACCACTAGGCACTGAAATCACAACTTAGGTCTAGTTTCCAGCAAGGTGGTAAAATCATTTTTGGGTGCAACGCTTTCAAATTCACATAATGGCATAGTCCTCTGTACCAAAATACAACCCCAAGAAAGATGTCAATTCAGGGAAGAAGTTTTCTCTAAGGATGTTTTATGTTCAACAATTTATTTTTATAAGGTAACTTTATCACCTCAGTGAGAATTAAAACTTTAACTAAAACACATCTGTTAGTAAAAGATAATTCTCTTTACAGGATTAAACTTGGCCTGCAGGGTTTATCATGTAATCTTAAAGTGTTTTATGTTTGACAAATAAACTTTTGAAACTTTAAAGAAAATATCTTAAGTTACTTGCAAACAATAGAACTAAACAACACACACACAAAAACAACAGCTAAAGTTCAAGAGATCAGACAGTCATTCAATATATTTTGAAAGATCTTCCTAAAACGAAACTGGTTTCACCCAAGGACAGAATTAATAATGCTAATTAGTGGGGTATACAGAAGGGCCATAACTCAATGGCAGATCACATGAGAAGTTCAATCCCTGACACATTTTGCTAGGCCTAGTAAAGAATTTGGCCTGAATCCCTGGACAACCATTGCCTGTCAGTGCAGACTAACATTGTCCTACCTTTCATTCTGTACACATTGAAGGTGGCCAATGGGGAAGCATCAAGCGAACTAAAGCCCAAAACACCTTTGTTGGACTCGGGCAGTCTTTCAGGGCAACCTTTCCACAGTAAGACTCTCTATCTAAGCATGCTCTTGCTTTATATATGTAGTTCTGCTATTCTTAATTCAATAAGTGGAGCAAGGAAATCATAACTTCCTTTGGTAAAAAGGCCTCTCTTATGCAACACAACAAAACTTATTTGATAATTCTACATCCCACAACACGTTGTAAAAACTACTGTAGAGCAACTAACAAAAAGCTATTAGAAATAAAGATCAGCATACACTACAAACCCATAATTATAGCACATTACAATAAATTAAATGTATTCCCCTTTCCCAAAATTGCTTTTTGAATATTCATGTTGTGAACTCTCTTAGAAAGCCAGGTCTGGTAAATCTCTCTGAAAAATGACTGAGGATGCTACTACTAAGAAGGCCCTATTATTTGTACCAACCACGCTTAACATCACACATTGATATTACTTGGTGCAGAACCCCTCTGCGGACTTAGGAGCATGTAGAAAGTTCATACAGAAAGCTACGAAGGCTTGGAATAAGTCATCAACATTTTAAAGGTAACATCAATATTTTGAATTACACTCTCAAATTAAACTGTCAGTTGCTTGTGCAACAGAGGCACCATTGCCCTGGGATATATGCCCTCACAGATTTCGTCCGCTAAGGATAACAGTTTCTTTTCAGTTCCTGAAATGCTATAAAACACTGCAATACTTGTTTACTAGCAATAATAGTAGACCATGCTCATCATAGATAACAAGGTATCTTTCATGTTGCCTTCAACTATCATCTACTTCCAAACTATAACAGTCTTGATGAAATGTACTATACTTTCTAATTTTTATTATTTTTTTTTTAACTTACTGGAGTAGCAGCTGGTGAAAACTGTATGGGAGACAGTAGAGGGGGAAGAGGCCTAACCCACTTCAGAACATCTCGCAGACTTTCATCACATTCTTCGTGGTCCACGCTGAGAAGATTCATGCTAGTTGCTGATAAATGTGTGTGAGAAATATCTTCTAGAGATCTGCCTCCACAAAAAGTGCTATTGCCAGTTTCAGTAGTTTCCATAGTCTTGCTTTCTACTGCGTCACTGCATTCAGCTGACTTTTTATCCAATTTTATATGTAATGCTGACAAATTAGTTTCTGCTGCACAGGTTTCAGATAAAGAACCATCAGAATTTCTCTCTCTGTGAGAATTCTTGAGTTTTGAGGATTTTGCATCATTTCTATGAAAGAGAAGATTAGTTGTAATTTAGTTAGAAGATTAGTTAATAATTTAAATAAAAATACTGCATTCTCCTCACCTCCTGAAGGTTTAAGGTAACAAAACATGATACCCAGAATCATTTGTTCTAGCTTTTTGGTTTTATTAGCCAAAATGGTATTCAATCACTTGAATCTGACACAAGGATTTAAGTTAGGACAGACTGTGTAAGCAATCTTTAATTTTGAATTCTCTGTGTGGGAAGTAGTGACGGTAGGGAGCAAAAATAACCTTTTTGAGAATAAAAAGGCAGGAAATAAATATCTTCATCTTTATCATCTTCACCACCACCATCACTACCACCACCACTACCATCAGCTGCCAGCATGCCCTTATGTTGACAGAAGAGTATGGATTCCTGTTGGCTGATTGTTGTATACAAGTACAGTACGAGAATCTCTGCTATCAAAATAAATGTTGATTGTACCATATTTGAATATGACCAACAAAAGTGATCATAAGAGAAAGCTATGCAGAGAGGACCTGATACATTTCTTACTGGGTATAATCTGTAACGGAAAGGAAGGTACCCCTTTACTTTGTTCCATTTAATGAAAGGATGCCATTTTCTCCTATGGTGGAAAAGCAAAATGCAGTGGTGTGGGTTTTCAGGATAAAGTAGAACTGGGAAATTATCTGGGGTGAAAAAAAGGATCTTTTTCCTACTGGAAAATTTTCATGGAAAATTTTTTGTTGAGAATTTTCCATCTCACCTCTCTGGCAAAACATTTTATTTCATGTTGAATATTATTATGTGAGCAGCACCTGCTTTCCATGACAATACCTGACCCTCAGTGGCAGAGATCCAGCAAAGACACGCATGTATGCGCACACATGAACACACATCTGTTTACAGTATAGCCCTTGAATATAAAATAAGCTTGAATATAAAATAAGGACCCAGAAGGGTCCTTGCAACATATAAACCCTTTCCCTGTTCACATGCACATCTCATCAGAAGCATGGGCATTCAGACCACTGAATAAATAAAAGTTCTAGGGAACAGGGACAGCAGAAATCTAATTCTCACTCAAGACTGTTTTTGGAGAGTGATCAGGAGTAAGCCTCCCATTCTCTCATGTGGCAGGAGCTGGGGGTGTCACATTACTACTTGATTTTAGAATGTTTAATCTCTGAACATCAAAAGATCCCACATTCAGAATCGTAAAAGATCCCCTCATTTGATAGTTCTTTTTCCAGTGGTGGAAGCCAGAGACTACGGAGAAAAATACATCTAAATGGTCTTAGAATATGAATGATTCCTTATGAGGTTTCAGAAGAAGAGAAGAGGCTATGGTAAGTTAAAATGTCCAATAGCTTAGATGTAAAATTTAATTGCCCCATACAGAGCTAATGTGATCTTCATTATTGGCATATATATATATATATATATATACTACACACACATATATACTCTGTTACTTTCACACTTTTGCAATGCCTACTTCAATGTCACTGAAAAAAGTACTCACTTGCTCTTCCAAGTGTTCTTGAATGACTGTGCAAATCACCTATTGCAAGGAGAAAAAACAGGCTTTTTTATTTACTCTTACTGAACACTGTCACAAGTATTTTTAAAAGGTCATTTCCAATGCAGTGCTCACCTAAAAGGTAATCATTTTCACTGATTTGATCTTCTCCTGTGGAATTACTGATACATATCCACAGTTCTTCCAACAACAGCTTGATCTTTTCTGTAAAATAATTAAGAGCCTGTGTAAATGGTATTTCCACATTCTTAATATGCTGAAGTATGAGGCACATGTAACCAACGACACTAATTAACGTGAAATGAATATGATAGGACATTTGGACCTCTCTCTCATTTGAGCAGGTAGTATGATGTGTTTCTCAAAATTGTTAAGGTACTTCTACATCAACCAGAAAGCAGGCATCACATGGAGTTCAAGACACCTTACTTAAGTTTCCCCACGCATATGACTTAAGGGTAGTATGACAAGACCTATCATAAATAAAATAATTCTCTTTTACACAGTTGGAATAGCCCTGAATGGGAAAGTGTGCCTGATTTCCTGATTGTAAAAAATGGCTCTATGCTTGCAGAATGGATACACACAAAAATAGGTAAGCTGAAAAAATAATTAAACTCATATATTGTAACAAAAAAGCATGGTTTCAGGGAGCCTAGAAAAATTCAGGACTGCCATAGGAACAAACAGTTCTCTGATATCATTATCAGAGTGCAGTGCTTCATCTATGTAAATATTTCACAGAAATTTTGTCTTCATGCAAAGTGTAAATTACAGGTGCTCTTTTCCCTTCCCTGAAACTCTCCTGAGCCTTCTGCCTCCTTGGAGGGCTCAATCCTGTTTGCATGATAAACAATAGCAACAAATCCAAGCACGTCAATTTAAATTGCATCATTTCCTTCTTGTCTCTGCTTGCCACTTAGTTAATCAAGCTACAGACTCAAAAAATGAAATAAAGAGCTCATATTTTATTTCTTTGTTGGCATTTTAAGTACTTTCTGACAATGACTTGGTGCTTGGTGCTTGGATGCAAAAAGAAATGCATTGATTCATGTCTGGCCATTTGGAGTGGGAAAGAAATAATGTCAAAATAACCAGGCAGGAAAAACAAAAACAAGTGGTCTCCTTCACCTTCTCCTTTCAAAGTCACCATGCCAACATGCCCAAAATGAATAAAACAGGTATGCAGGTGGCCTAGATAACATTTTGACAGTCTAACTCTTTTAATGGCCTTATTTGAAGCCCGTGTTGACTTAAAATTGACCCTTCAAAATGACTGGAAAGCTTCTTTCAGAAACCAGCCAAACAGTTTTAATGGCCTACGTACAGCAGACCTCCTAAATAGCCAATTCTGGTGTACCAGCGTGCCATGTTTCCTTCAAAAATTTCTTTAACAGAACTCCACTTGCTTGTACCCCTTAGTCTGTAATCATCCCTGGATCTCCTCTATGTTCCATTATTTAAACTCAAAGTATAACTGCTTGCTATCCAAAACTGTCCAAACTCTACATTCTGTTCCAAGATACTGCATTCTGATGTCATATGCTCTCTCATATTCTTAAACTCATGTGCAGTTGATCTCAAGGGAACAATGGGACAGACACCTATTGTCAAAGACACAGAGTATCAGCTTTTGACAAGCCAGTCCCTTTATCCAACTTGCAAATTCCCAGTGGTACAAACAATTTGTACCGTATTTGGTAAGGGTGCTGCAAACTGCAATGGAGACGCAAAGGAGCCTGATAAAAGTAGCCTCAAGGCTTTATGTTTGACAGCTCAGAATTAGGCAACAACCAATACCTTATAACACCTTTCTTCAATCACCTGCAGTACTAGGGAAAAAAACAGAATTCAACAAAGTAAGAAAAGTTTTGGTCCAATCTATGGTAATCCTGCTATTGTTGTGTAGCTTCAACTCATGCCTGACTTAAAGGGACTCTATGGTGAACCTATCATAGGATTTTCTAGGCACGATGTATTCAGAGGGGTTTATCATGGCCCTCCTCTGTGACTGAGACTGTGACTTGCCTGGGGCACCCTGTGGGTTTCCATGGTCAGGCAGAGATTCAAACCCTAGTCTCCAGAGGTCTCGTCAGACACCCAAATTACTACAATACACTGGTTCTATGCATATTAAAACAACAGGACCTTCCATACTGGTGGGAGACAGAGCTTCTGGACTGCAACTTCCACAATGCCTTACCACTCGCTATGGAGAGGCACAGTTGCCTACCACTGTACTAGAGCTTTCTGACAGAAGACACTGTTCTTTCCTTGTGCACATTTTGGTGCCTTGCATACGCTGCAAGGGGTGAGGCAATCTCAGTGTAGTTCCTTTATGTAACACTGAAGAGTGAAGCTCTATAGCAGGATGTGAGGGCTGCATCAATGACCCAGCTATGATGATCTGTAACACTACTTGTTAAAGGACGCATACACACCAACCTTTGTTTAGGTTTGCAACTGGATTCTCTTTTTCACTCTGGGTCTCTGCATTCTTTAGCACTGAAATGAAATATGTAGACACAGAGATACGAGATAAGCATTTTAAGACCAAAATTGGAAAGCCAAGGATGACCGACCAAACAAACAAACAATAAAAAAGAGTGTCACCTTTCTTATGTTTCGCACCAGGAAAGCCATCAATCTTTTCCTATTAGGGAGAATGGGAGGGAAAAAAAACTAATTAATATTTTTAAACCTGACAATAGGAGGAGTGTTTCACTGTTTCTTAAATTACCTCCTTTATAAGCCTGATGTAAAATTGAAAAAATACATTTTAGGATACTTAACTCACATTCCCATCAAAAAGATGTTAACTGTCTAATTGCGGTTATCACTTGTTCCACTTTGGGTCCTGTACTGGGCCATCCTGGGTCCTCTGAGACACATATACAAATGTGAAAATATGTGCTGGGCACCAACACAAAATAGCTGCCTGGAGTGCATGGCTACTCAGAAAGGACAGAAAACCTGCCCAAAAGACTGACTATCAGGCAGAGATGTGGTATAAACCCTAAACACAGATATGTCCTTTGAATTTATACCAAGAGAAACCTATTTCACAGAAGATAAACTCTTTTTCTCTTTCCTGCTGTCACCTATCAGCCAACCTTATTTCCACTCATCTTTTTTTTTCTCATCCAAAATCACCTCACATACATGCACTTTCTCATCCCAGATCATTACTCATTACTCCTGTACATTTATACCTTAAATCTCTTTCTATATGCATATATACACACGGGGATAAGCACCTGCCTCATGTATACACATACAAATATCCCTTCTTTCTTACTGCTCCAAGCACACAAAATGCCACAATCTCTGTCTTTCCCAATCTTTCCCAAACCACCCCTTTCTGGATCACCCACTGTTTCTCTCTCCCTCTTCCTTATACTGCCCCCCTCTTATTCAGACATAAAAGCATACAACTTTCCCCAATATCACAGGTTCACTCAGACCCTGCTGCCCTTCCTAGTTCCACTCCTTGCCAGCTTCTATGACCACTCCCCCACCACTAGCTTACCACTGTCCTTCCCAGCACTTCCAAATTAGGGCTACTTGGTAGGCGCAAATGTGTCCAAAGTATACTGGCACTCCTGCTCTAAAGTAATACGAACACTGGCATAGTCTAATGTCACTATTTCCTCAGTATCATTATTTTATCTTTTAGTCAAGATATCGTTACTTTTTGCAAATGCTGCTTCTACTATCATGCTAATGGACCAACAAAGCCAACAAACCAAGTCACCCTGGTAGCAAAAAAAAAAAAAAAATCTATTATCAGTCCTCCTTCTATAACTTCTACAACAAGCCACACGCCAATAAACCTCTCAATAAATTCCATCATAAGGTGGGAGTGGGTAGAGAAGGAGTTTAGACCACCATCGACACAACAGGTGGGAAACCATGGGGATGCTGTGAAAGGGAACAAGAACAGCTGGACAGCAAGCGGGAACATTCCTGACTTAAAAATCCCCACCACACACATGACATATATTGGGAAAAAACATTAGACAAATTTATGGGAACTTTCTGGGTTGCCAACACATACTCTCCAGTTCATAGTACTAATGGGTGAAGCATGCAGAACCATGTCACTCAATGAAGTGCCCTATTTTAACCATAACAAATCCTTGATTAAGGAAGTTACCTGTGCTTTCTTCAGTTCCTTCTCAAGAACTTTCTTCTCTGCTTTCAACTGCTTGAACTCTTGTATATGTTTTGCAGCAGCCTCTTCATTAAATGGAAAAAGTAATCAAAACCTGTTAAACCCATTTAGCTTATCTTCCAAATCAACAAAAAATCTGCTAAATGAGGACAGAATGCACTTGCATAGTAACACCTTCCCTTTCTGGTTTTTCCAACTCTGTTTTTCCCCCCTCCACAGTTCACAGCACTCAGCTCTGTACTATCCTGGATTTCATTAAGATTTCATCACACTGGAAGCGTGCAGCTTGGCTCTGTCAGTGTTACATTAAAATTGCACATACCAGCTCCAAAGCTTTTTCTCCAAACATGGAGGGGAGGTGGGAGCCACGTGTATTAGAATCGTGCTTAGTGATTCTAAGAAATCACTGGAAGTCAGTAAAAATCTTACTAAAAGCTATTAAAAACAAGCTGTTTTTGAGTAAGTCTGTCATTTCTCAAAATTTGCTATTAAATTTTAAAATAAAAACAATCTTCTTTAAAATATCTCAACTTTAGAAATATGAAAGACGTTTTAGGAATGTATTAATTAAAATAAACACTTATACAGCAATCAAATCAGCTTAGTCACACACAGGTCAACTACGGTATGAAAAGAGGGGCAATCTTTTTCAGTTCAGTGACTTTATTGGCCCCAGCAGAACCCCTAAGGGAACACACAAGCTGGTGAGTAATGGGATAGTGAAAAATGGGGCCAGGACTGCACAAATTTACATCTATTTATATTTGTTCTTTTTCTCATATATCCTCCGTTGTCTTTCCATGAAACCCAGCTAAGGGAGCAGGGGATCTAGATTAAAACCAACTCTCTAAAAAAAATACTGACCAGGACCATTTCTGGGGATTGGGAAAGGCTAAAACAAGCAGCTTGGTTCTGTTACTGTTATATTAAAACTGCGCATACCTCCCTGACAGTGATCCTGACCAAGGCTGGCACTTCTTGATTGTTGTTGTTGTGTGCCTTCAAGTTGTTTCTGACTTATGGCAACCCTAAAACCTATCATGGGGTTTTCTGGGGCTAAGAGTGCCCAAGGTCACTCAGTGGGTTTCCATGGCTGAGCAGGGAACTGAACTCTCCAGGGTCACAGTTCAATGCTCAAACCACTACACCACACTGGTTCTTATTTATTGATAGCAAAATAGAAACAGCAATCTTGCTTGCTTTGAGATGACATGGGTAAGGTTTAAGTCTCTTCCCCATGATTCCAAGGGGATGTGTGACTGCTTTACTTTTGTCATTCATACTTCAGCTGGTTGTCGCTGTAGCAAGAAGTGCAAGTAGGTGATGCCAGCTTCCCCACAATCACTTGGAGTGGATGTGCAGGCTAGAATGTAATTGTTGAAAGGACGAGAAACTTGTAATCCTCCTGCTCCTCCTTCAATCAAACATGATATGTTTTCAGCAAGTTGCTAGGTAATTTCAACTGACTGGTGCCTCAACTAATTATAATCACATATAAACTATGCAAAAGAAATTACCCAACTTTCCTTTCTTACAATAATACATTATGTCCCATCTATAGCTCTTCTAAACATTTTCACTATCAGAATTTAACTTCTTTCTACCTGTGTAGAGGACTCTTCCTTCAGTACAAAGAAGCTGAACCACATGCTTCAAAGAGTTCTAGAAGCCCTATAATCTGAGAGGGATTTTCATAGGCAGTGCTAAGGCTAGCCTTGAGCTTGGAATATATCACTTCTGAATGTTTGTTCTATACTATAAGAAACAGTGGTAGGCACTGCTTTTAAAATTCTATGTAGACGTTTGATCTACAGGTGCCGAACAGACATATATAGCTGCTTGACATAGGAAACTGGGCCCTGTTTTTCTCTCCACATAACTCACGGGTGGCCTAGTTATTTGCAAAGGAAAACTGTGGGACATGCTACATCATTTTCTAATGGGTGATATAAAGCAAATAATTCTCACCCTAGGCTCTTGTGGCAGACTTGCAAATAACTGTAAAGTTATGGGCAACAGAGATGGCTGTGAATTCTCACTAACACATGAATTTGCACAAAACACATTTTCCAACATTCTAGTTTCATAGGGAGAGGTAAGGGAGTGGGAATTAAGCTGACAGGAAAATTGCTAAATATTTCTTAGTAAATAGTTTTTTAGGTTCAGAAAGTGGGATACAAATATTGTTATAAAGAAATATTTCCTTCCAGAAAAGTAACAGATATCTAGTTGGCTTATAAACAAGTGTAAGAAATATTATACATAATGGATATAATCACCTTCAAGCTTCTTTACTTTAGTTTCCAGTTTCTTCTTCCTGAACATGAAAATAGACACACACACAAACATCTGTAACATATTTTCTCATTACTAATTTAATAACATGGTACATCATCTTAATGCTGACTTAACAGTACAGTCATTTGTCAGTTTCATTTTTGCAGATTTAGCTATTCATGGATTATTTGCTGCCTCTGCTGCTGCCCTATGCCATTTTAATAGGGGCTGCAAGCCTCACAAGACAGAGAGTGTGACTGATGCTTGTAAGTCCCTATCAAAAATGGCATAAGGCAGCAGTGGAGGTGGTAACAAGTTCCACCAGTCGCTCAATTTTGCCTTGTGACACTTAAAAGGCATCCATGGTGGGTTGAATAAGTTCACCATACTTCTTTGTGTTAAATATGGTTTAGAAGGGCCTAGAGTTATTTGTTGTTTTACTACTTCCATGGCAGTTTGTGCTCCTAACCCTAGCAAATGACTATACATTTTGTTCAAATAACCTACCATTCTTCATTGAGCACTGAATCAGACACTGAAACTATGGCAGGTTTTATGAGATGCCAGGTAGCCATATTTTCCATCATGTGTTGTAATGATGTACGTAGCACAAACAGCAAGGGAGAAGTGCAGATAGTAAAAGTGTGGCACTTCATATTAGACTACAATGCATCTAGGTCTAGATGCAAAGAGCTCTGAAAGAATGACAGTGGAAATTGAGATCTTCTTTTCTCAGCGCAGCAAAGATATATACTACCTCCCAGGATCAGAACTATCTGAAATGGTAGTATGTGCAAAATATATGTGTGCCTGAGATTTCTTTGTCCCAAAGAGGACTCTGGGTGCCCCCTTAGCATGCAACTACTTCTGTGCAGCCAGCTACATCAGAGTCCCTTTGCATGCTGTATTTGGTTGGGTAAATGCATCCACCCTGAAATATGTTGGAAAGTGTCCTGGCAACTTCTGATTAACAGTGTAAACTTTATGGAAATGTTGAAGCTACAAAGACCCATCCACACCCATTTCCTCCCCTTCTCTGATACCACCCGGGCAACAGTGAAGGTGTGCCCCCTCCCTGCTACTTTTCACCCAGCAACCATTTCCACAAACTAGATAACTCCCATCCAAACAACTAATAATGGCCTCTAAATCTGCACCTCCTATCCACCTCTTCTCTACTTTATGGAATGTGGTTCCAGATACCTCACCAAATAGTTGAAAAGGGACAGGCACAAAAAGAGGTAAAGTGAATTGCTTGCTTCTATAGACATAAAAACCCAGAAAACAATGGAAAATTACAGAAAAATACTCAAGGACAATTTTTTCCATGGAAGAACTGCAACCTTTGGGGATTACAGAAGAAAAACTCCAATTAAATATTTTTTTCTTTTGGATGAATAAAGATTGTTCGGAAAGGCTTCATTCACTCTCAACACTAAGAACAGCATAATAATAAAATGAGTATGCAAGACAATTTAGAAAAAAATAATTCCTTTGCATGTTTTATATACAGACAACACTCAAATCTAAGATGTATTTCTGCCCTTAGTGGGTGTTGCCCTCTTGTTTACGAGTGTTCTGTTTTCATGTAAAATACATGCTTTTAGACATAACAAGGTCAGTGGTCTGCAGTTCTCTCTTTATCGTTTTTCCATAGACCCCTAAACTTGCATGCATAAAAATAAAGCTTTAATATCTTTGTATTTTATAAGAGTGCCAAACACTACAATTTCATGCATGAATTAAATTATTAATGTAGGATTTAATGTTTCCAAACAATAAATTTTAAAATAAGTGTAAGCTTGACATGAAGAAATGTAGTGCACATATTTCAACTTCCTTACATTTCCCTTTTCTTCCTGAAAGAAAAGAAAAAAACAAACACCCCCCCACACTTTTTCCCACTACGGCTTCAAAATTTCCCAGCATTTTACATTTCTACTTGCTTTTTCTTTTGCAGTGTTAGGGCACATAACTTGAAAGTGATCTAATATTTCTTTTTGTTTCTTTATGGTTTAAGTAGCACTGTTTATTTTATTTAGTTTATTACAAATAAAGTAGAGCCTGCTTCCACCCTAGATTATTAGGACTTGGAAATTCCTTAAAAATGGATGAGATTCATTAACTGACTCCTTTTTATTGGAATGACTCACACAATGTCACTTCTGTCCATTTCCTCTTTCACTCGAACATACTCCAGATGAGTCTCCTGGTATATCTTGAGTGAACTCTAGTTAAAGAAATGAATGGCAATAAGAAGCTAATAATACGAACACCAACTGAATTCTCAAGACCTGTCAGATATATTTTTTTTATTTAATAATAATAACTGCACGCTTCCATTATAGTTCAGAACAATGTTATAACATGATTTACTATAAAGATCATTCTTGGATGGCAGAAGGAACAATCCACTCACTCATGCTCCAGAGACCAGGACAAGGAGCAATGGATTGAAGCTGCAGGAAAGGAGATTCCACCTGAACCTCAGGAAGAACTTCCTGACAGTCAGGGTTGTCCGGCAGTGGAATGTGCTGCCTCGGAGTGTAGTGGAGTCTCCTTCCTTGGAGGTGTTTAAGCAGAGGCTTGATGGCCATCTGTCGGGAGTTCTTTGAGGGTGTTCCTGCATGGCAGGGGGTTGGACTGGATGGCCCCTGTGGTCTCTTCCAACTCTACATTTCTATGATTCTATGATTCTACGATTCTATTCCCCACATACCACTAGTCAATGTAGGAGTTCAAAGCCCAAGATTCTTTTTTTGTTTTGTTTTGACCATTGATTCCACTATCTTCATTGACAGTTTCACTGAAAAGCTTTGCTTGCTGTATAACCTAATCCTAATCCTCTTCCTTTTCTTATTTTGCAGTCAAATGTAGGAAGGGTGGATTGCTCTTCCTGCCATCTAAGAATGAAATGTCATGGTAAGTACCAATCTCTCATTTTGCGGACAGAATAGAGGAACAATCCACACTCATGGGAATTGCCCTCAACTCATTGGGTGACTGTGAGTGTGGATGCCCTAAATCTACCTGTCTGCAATACAGTTTGCCCAGAGATTGTCTGTGCTGACCTATACTTGTCAATCTTATAATGTCTCCAAATGTGGATAGCTCCTTCTAGCCCACACTGCACCCATCACCCAAGGATGCTGTTGCAACATATTGTGTACTTGTTGCTGTCAACCAAGCTGAATGTGGCCATACATTCTTTGGCCTTGGTATTCTTGCATAAACATAACAGAGGAAAACACACACTTCAGTCCAGAGGGCAATCAGCTTTGTTGCCCTATATCCTAACATTTTTAAGTGGAAAGAAATGAATAGTGCCTTTGCATGTCTGATGCAACTTGTTCTTTAAATATATGCCTTCACTGTGCTACTCACATCTAACATATGCCACTTCTTCTCCAGAGGATATTTTGGTTCAGAGCAGAAATTTGTAAGTGAATTAAATGTTGTAACCCTGTAGTCATGCCGCCTTTGGACCAAAAAGTTGGATCTACTGTAAGTGTCACCACATCTTCCTCAAACTTAACATAAATTTGCATTTATTTAATAGCAGTTAGCAAGAGCAGTTACATTTCTATACTGTAGAACTTTCCAAACTTTTCATGTTGGTGACACACTTTTTTAGACATGCATCATTTTGTGACACAGTAATTCAGTTTTACTAGCAAATCACAGGCTAAACTAACCCCTTATAAGAGATATAGATACATACATAAATTGTAACAACAAAATGTATGGGGATACAACATATCCCATGAAAACCCTTCATATATTTTTAAAAATAGATTGTAGGTGACAGACCTACATGCTTCAGGCAACACACTAATGTGTCACAGCACACCATTTGGAAAGCCCTGCTATACTACTTATCAGTGCAAAGCATTAAGTAGCTTACAATGTGTTTCACTAATTGCCCTCAACAACCTGGATACTAATTTTACTGACCTATGGAAGGCTGAGTCAACCTAGAGCCCTGCAGGATCCAACTCACAACATTGTGACTGCAGTACTGGCATTTAACCACTGTGCCACCAGGGCTCTTATTTAAAGCACTGCCAATTCTGTCACATGTCCTGCAGAGGTTACTGCCATCAAGAAAACCACCTGAGAAATGAGCAATCTTAAAGATGCCTCACTCATATTGGTTCAAATGGAGCACTTGTGAGCACACTGCATACTAAATTCAGGTCCCATGATATAAACCTAGGCACAGTTGGAGGTGTAAACAAGGCTGCAACTCTTAAAAACCTTTTAACACGTGGGTGACTTGATGACATTTCTCCTTATACTTTGCCTATTGAACCTAGAACTCCCACTTGCCTATTTAATGTGTTTGGCTTCCAACCTTTTGTAATTCCATCTTGAAGAAACTGTAACACACAGCTAATCTGACTGTGTTCTAAATTTACTGTATGATCTCAACACTAATTTCTAAATAGCTTCCAAGTCAAATCATGCATTCTGTGTAGATAGTTTCCTTCTGTATACTAACATCATATACAGAACCAAATTTGGCCCATTCCAAATGTCTTTGATAGAATTCTCTGAATTATGGGCAGAAGTGGCAATGCATAAAGGAGACCTGGGGGCCCATCATGCCATCAAGGCATCTTGCTGCTCTGTACCTTTGTTTCCAGTTAAGGGAAAAAAATCTGTTTAGCTTGTAATTCTCTGCAGAAGGGTACAAATGTACTTGGAAAGGGCCTAAAACCTTGTGTACCTGGAAAAACACCTCCCAGTTCAAAGCCATTATCCCAGATAGATTTTGTGCCTGTTTAAATATTCTGCCTACATGGTCAATGAACCTTTCAAATACACCACTGTTAATGACTTTGCTGATTTCTCTCCCAACTAGAAAAAACTGTTGGACTCTTTGATTAATGGTATGAATAACAATTTCCCTTGGTTGTTCATAGATAATTTTACAGTCATATTGTTTGTGTGAATCTGTGCATCTTGTCCTTTTCTTATCCCTGAAAACACTAGCAGTGCAAACCAGACTGCTGTCAATTCCAAGCAAATTATGTTGTGCCTCTGATCTTTCTTTGACCATTCTCTTTGTAATGAATGACCACTGCTGTGAGCTTTCCATCTGGAAAGAGTTATGTCTATCACCACAACCACTTTCTTTTGTTCTGTGAATGACATTCCTCTGTTCACGTGTTTATCTTGAATCCACCATATTAGTTTTTGTTTCAGATCTCACGGAAGACTAATTTTGTAATTTTGTGTCACTAACTGATGTGGAATCAGAAACTGTTGCAGTTTCCTGGTGTGAAATCTTGTCCAAGGAACAAGGTGAACTGCAGAATCTAGGAGACCTAAAATTCTGTCTAGATATATCAGATTTGCTTTTCTTAGTAACAGTAACTTCCTCCCTTCTTCCTTTTTGCTCTTCAGAAAGGTAAAGACAACCTCTGTGTTTGCTTCTAAATGAATTAGGATTGTCACTGGTTCTAATTTATCAAAAACCTGTGTTTCTGTTTTCTCAATCCCACCTGGTTTTGTCTCTGTTCTCCACTTTCAGAAAAGTATCATCACAAAAAGGATGTCAAGTTGAATCCTTTTCTGTCTCGGATGTGTAATAAGTGGAATTAACACTTTTGTTTAAACTCTTAGAGATGAGGCAAGACCTAACGGGCAACTCTAGAGACAATAGCCTTATGCTAAGAGCTGGACATCTCAGAACAGAAAGAGAAAGTCCCTATCAAACTGTGATTACTTTAACCCTGATCTGTGACACCTGGAGGTTTCCCTGCTTTGTCTTCCCAACCTCTCCACAATACAGAGCTATTACAACAATCATTATCCCTTTTTCACTTAAACACTGTTAACTTTGTCTGGACTTCACTGTTTGTGTTGCAACTCCCATTCTCCGACTGGCTGTGAGAGCAATTCACACCCATACCCAGAGGGTAGTTTTTGGGTATAAGAACTCTTGGTTTTGAGTGGCTCAGCACAGTCTCTCGGCTTCCTGAATGCCACGGTGTCTGTTTGATTCCTGAACAAGAACTGTCCTTAGGTGTCTACTTAAGCCACATCACAGCTTTTCTTCACTTCACTCCAGACCGGTATATCACCCAAACCCTACGCATCCTCTATCCACAACTTTCTCCCTTTTACCTTCAGTTAGTCCTTGTGTGAATGTCTGGATCTTTTGCATGTGTGTATGATTTTCTCAATAAAAGACATTCTTATGTTATTCACATTTTGGTTTCTCTGGCTGGTTCTTTCCTGCGTGATCCTGTAACCATTGGTGGAAAGATCTCGTTAAGTTACCACCCTCTTGCAGACCTCCTAATTTTGAGCTAATTAATTCCCCATTGTCACATAGAGGTACTGGCATCGTGGGCAGACCCCTGAGCCACCAACGTTTTGGGGTAACAAGATCTTTGAACTTCTGTGATTCTGGAACATTCTCTATAACCCAAATTTGTAGGAGGTTTGATTGACTTTCATATGAACTATATCCTGTTTTAATTGATTCCTCATTAATGGTTATGCAACCTGAACTGCTTTTATGTTGTAACCTTGAAGGAATGCCAGCTTCATTCACTGATGTGATGTTACTACTGGTCACAAGCATCCAAAAAGCAGCAATCTTCCCCCTACTGGAAACTCTTGCTGTCAGCCATCTCTGACAGAGTGACCTCATCCTCTTTTAGTTTGTTGATATCCTTGTTTCCCACACAGATAGCTACACCTATTCAACTGGAATATCCCATGCGTCATATCTGTTTCTCTATCCATGCTTCCTAGAAAGAGACAGTAGAAAGAATGGAAGAATAGCTCTTTCAGAAAAAAACTCCTTTTTCTTTTGAACCATGGACATTACTTTTTTCTTATCTTTGTCCTCTACTTACATTTTTTCCAGATCTTTAACACCAAGCAAAAACTCTCCTTTGAATAGTAGATAAGTTAAACATTTAGGATCTGCCTCCCAGTGGCACAGTCATAATTACCTTTGAGCTAGCGTAGTAGCTGTAATGTTTCTTGCTATGAAAGCCACTGTATTATGACCAGCATCTGTCATATACCATAACACTTTTTGTCCCCACCCCCCACCCCCAAAGCTTTATGTAAACTACATACACTAAAATCTTGGATGTCAAATACATCTCGCACCCACAAAACCACAGCCTTCGCAAATAAAGAAGTTGCCATGGGAGTTCTAGCAGCAGCTGCTGCTGCTGTTTCTTGCACCCTTCTAAGTGCTGCTTCCGCCTTGGTTTCATCTACTTCATCTACTTCTTTCATGTCCCCCTTCTTAAAAATAAATGCATTTCCATTTTTCTTATGCTCATCCACTGTCTTTCTGAGTCCCCCCACCCTTTGTGTACTCTCTCCATAGTAGTCTACTCTAAATCTGTGAATGTGAGTGAATGACTGATTGATAAAGCAGAAAAATAAAAAACTGTCAGTGAAAGGACTGACTATAGCTGAAACAGAAAAAGAATCTTGGGCTTTGAACTCCCACATCAATGGCTAGCATG
Organism: Ctenosaura bakeri; assembly: GCA_948474755.1. NCBI lineage: Eukaryota > Metazoa > Chordata > Lepidosauria > Squamata > Iguanidae > Ctenosaura > Ctenosaura bakeri. Next base: position 87,297 of record CAOLHI010004029.1, read on the forward strand.
GAAAGAACAATCCATGAGTAAATGGATTGCTCCTCCATGCCATCCAGAGAACAAAACTATGAAAACCACAAGACATAATATTTAACTATAGCAACATAAGAGAGGAAAAACAAAAAGACTGAAGACGAAAGGATTAAATCTAAATTTAATCTTTTAAACTCAACCTGGAAATGAATTAGGAATTGGTGGAATCTTTCTTACAATACAGCAGTTTAGTATGATAGTGTATGGATAACTAAGATTGGATCTTTCTCTTTACAATTCCAAAATGTTAGGAAGTCAAACCGTTCATAGACAACCTCTCTTGGGACAATATTTTGTGCAAATCCCTCACATAGGCAGTTTTGCACACACCAGTCCTAGCATATGCAGTAACCATAGTTTATTCCGGAACCTTAGATGTATACAATCTTTCTATGAGAACACATCAACAGAAATATTGCAATGATATTTAATCCACACCATGAAGCCAAGTGACAAAATGTGTTCCCATCTGTTTAATTTCCTATAGATTAGATTAATCTTCCCTACAAAGTGTCGTCCAGGTATTTTGGACAGCAATTCCTATAAATCCTAATCAGTAGTATTGGTGGCTAGCATTAATGGTAATTGTATTCCAAGACTCAGAAGAATACCAGGTTTGAAAGGATGCTTTAGAAATAAAGTATTTAGTATAAAGATTATACCAGAGAGGAAAACTAATGTTAAGGCATTCAGTCTTCACCTCTTGAGGCTGAAATCCAATATTAAGACTAGCAGACATCTACTACCATGATAGGAATTTCTTCTACTTCATTCAAAATCCTGCTCCAGATGATTTTCCAAGGCTTACGAAGAAGTTTTTGAGGACATATTGGGAGTGGAGTGGTAATGATCAGTGAAGTAACAGTATAAAATTCTGCTGAGGATCTTATCATAGATGCTCAAAGTTTGTCCTGAGCCAGGTCAAGTGCACAATATATACATCTTTCTTCCTACTGCATTGTGACTCTCTGAGCACAAGCCCTCATATTTGTTATAATTCATGAATAACTGTTAACTAAAGAGAAGTCTTTAAAGCATATATAAAAATAAATCTTCTAAAATTATCTTCTATTTTCCTATATGTCACAGACCACTCATGACCAGAAGTTTGCTTTTTTAAAACACTATATTGAGAGATCAGGTTTATAATTAATTATTTTCAATTCTGTTAATACAACTGTGGGATTATTAATATTTCTTTTCCACTTACAGGAGAATCATTACTTTATTACTAGTTCTCCTAATTACCCCCACCTTATTGAAAACATTTGTTCTCATTTTTAATCCCACTGAAATACTGATGGATATGCATTCTATGGTGATACAGCAAGAGAAATAAGTCAAAAGATAACAAAAGCAAGCTGAATCAAGCACATTTTAAATCAATACCTGCCATCTGTTACAACAGGTCTTCAAGCATATGTCTCTCTTTTACTTCAATCAAAGGCTATCAAGAAGACATATTAGGCTTGGGTTTTGTTTTTTTGTTTTTAGAAAATTTTAAAGAAATTATACCCTTAACTGCAAATTAGAAGTAACATATCTCATTCAGCTCTGGAAAAAAGCTGAAGCCACAAAATAGGAGTAGATCATGTGATCTGTCTGCAGAAAGTCAGAACTCCACCAAGCAGGAAAATGTCAAGTAACTGCGCTACAGAGGACCATCTCCCTGAAGCGTTGGAGGACTGTGACCAGCTTGAAGAAAAAGCATGACTCCCTTTGATGAACAAATGGCTTTTTCAAAAAGATTACATATCTGAACAGTAACTGTGAGCTGTGCTCTCCACTGCCTATCACCTCATGATCAAAATAATGGGAAGTAAACTGGTGGAGAGGATTGATGGCTGAAGTAGTACAGGAGAGTGCTTTGGTCTACAATAACAATAATGATTGCAATTTTGTTTTCCTGGGACTTCCAGGGAGAATGTTACAGTACTACCAAGCTAATACGTCTCTAATTGTGCAGGAAGTAAAGGATTGAGAGTGTAGAGATAGCTAAAGCAAATTATGTACTACAGAACAGATCACATACGGGGTTGTGAGCATTCTTTTTAAAGCCAAATTCTACTCATAGGCTTCTAAGTGCACAACTTCAGGCTACGCAATTCAGAGAACAGGCAGCCTCAAGACAAAGCTCTATTTCACAAAGGGAAGTCACCTTTTTCTCTTCCAGTTCTGCTTTCACAGAGCCCAGTTCTTCTTCACACTTCTTTAGAGGTGATATTTTCTGGACCATTTGTTCTACCTGGTGATGAAGAGTATTGTTTTCTCTAGAAAATGAACATTACAGACTAAAATTATAGAAATTGAACAAAAGCAAAGGCTTAACCTCAACTATAGCTGCACTCACTATTTCAAAATTTTCTGCACATATCTTAATGCAACTGACCACACAGCACACATAAAAAACTCAGTTTAGTAACAACATAGCATCCCATATTCAAATGTTATCTCCCTAAAAGCTACTCTAACATCCCATCTGGCTTCTTTGTCATTAATTATTACAGCTATTCAATATTAACAGCTGGAAATTCATTCGGAATACCATCCTGTTAATACCCAGACCCAGAGTAGGGAACAATTACAACATTGTAATGAATTCTTACCTTTTAGCAGCCTCAAGCTGTGAAAAGTGGTTAAAGAAAACTTGATATGAAAAGATTATTGCTACACTTCACCAAACATACTGGAGAAACAAGAAAAATGGAACTCATTTTACAATAGTATCTTTGTATTGGGAAGGATATTTGCTAGAACAAATCCATACTGAAGGCACAAAGAACTGCCATTCTGCATAACAAACAGAAAATTTTTTCTCAGATCAGGATACTGTAGAGCTGTGGAATTTTATATCTCTTTTGAAGGATGCATGTGAGGTACACAGCATGTTTATCAAGCATCCAAGGACTTCAGCACTGTATAAAGCAATATACACAGGAATTGTTAGATTTCCTTTTATTACCACTAACTGATGAAGCTGTTCCCGGACTGCTGTTTGCATGTATTTTAAAGAGTAATCTGATTTAAATACACAGGCACGCACACATATATCCACATAGCTGAAACAACAAGCATGTATTTTGCATTTCAATACAAGCATACTACTGCTTTGAATGTATATAGCGCAGTATATTCAAAAATCTCGAAATGCATCTTAGTGATAATTACAACAAGTTTGTAATACAGGGCAACAATAATGTTGAAGGGAAAGGGGATGAGACTGAGAAAGCGTAGTTCAGGCCTCCTATTTAGCTGAAAAGAGAGGCAAGCTTTGAACAGGGACCTCCCAACTCACTCTCGTGTGTCAGAAGACACTTCTGGCTTAAAAGCACAAAATGCTTTTCCTATCCCAATGGCAACATCTGGCATGAATAAAGATGGGCTTTCTCGCTGGGTGTTCTAATACTTATCTGACAGGTTAGAGATCACAGTACTATAAGAAAACAGAATTAGCTGAATAGTAGAAGCCATGTACTGTAGGGAGCATAAAGGACTTACAGAGGTTCACTTAGGACCAACTGCACATGTACGGCTTGCAAATTCACTCAGCTAGCTTAGCACCCTTTCCCTCCCTCAGCTTGCTTTGCAAGCAGCATGTATGCAAGTTGTTCCAAACAAGCCTCCACAGAAAAGAAGAACTGATGAAAGTGTGGAATCCTACTCGAATTTATGGAACTTGCCTTTAATATTGAACTGTCAAAAGAGCAAGTCATCAGATAATGGGGCACCAAAAGGTGGGACTTCTTGTATTTGGGAATTCCTTGCAAAGAAAGGCTGATCTGGTCTTTTCTATGATGAATCCCCACTGGCAGGTAAAACCATTTTTAAATCACATTTATTGTGTGCCTCATAAGCATGCACAAAATAACTGGTGAATAAAATCAAATATATTTAAGCTTATCTGTCCTGTTTTGACATTTTGTAAAAATCTATCCATTATTTTATATTTTATTGCTATTTGCTTCCATGAGCAAATTGGCTGGAAAGAAGGCTACAAACCTTATAATATGGTGTTAGTCATAATGAATGTATATGTAAAATACATGAAAATACAAGCCTGATCTTCTTCTAGCACACATTTATTTTTCCAGTATGCATGTACAAAAGTACTTGCTCTACATAACCACATGAAGCATCAACCGTCAAAGTTTTAGCAGGGTAATGGAAGATGGAGTTGGTGCTTCAGCATCTTCATTTATTGAGACTTCTCTACTACAGTGGTCCTTTAGTAATGGACACAAAGACTATTCTCAGTGTCATGGTAACAGAGTGCCTGCTTTCTGCCAAAGTTACCTTGGCTGCTGCTCGCTATCTACGTTCCACTGTCTGATGCAACTCTGGGTAACTTGAGTCTTGGCAGATTGCATAATCAAGATCTCAAAAGTCACAATGTTATCTTTTCAACAACAACCTCAATACTGTCGTAGCACAGCAACCCAACAGAAAAATGCCTGCCACATATTATAAACTTCTAAGCCACTTTTAGATTCTTCATTGCAGTGTACTGATCATACACGTGGTAATTTCTTTGGTGGAGAAATATGCAGAAAAGGATATCATTGCACTTTTGCTGGTATTCTGTCAGCAAGTGGCTGTAAATGAAAGAGAAAGTAAAAAAGATCAGGTGGAGGTCAACATTTCAAAAACAAACAAACAAACAAACAAACAAAGATATTCGACAGAACTCTAGCAAAATTAAGGATCTGATGAAGAAAGCCAAAATCTGAAGCTGTATGTGTTGAATACTGTTGTACCTCATTCATGTGAAAATGGTTGATATGTTTTGAGGACTGGCTAGCAAAGACAGATGTGTTTTCTTTCTTGTTATTGTTGCCATTATGTCCTTTCAAATCATTTTTGACTTAGGGCAATCTTACGGTGAACCTATCATGAGATTTTCTTAGAAAGATTTGTTCAAGTCTTGCCCTAGCCTTCTTCTCAAGCTGAGACTGTGACTTGCCCAAGGTCACTCAGTGAGTTTCCATGGCTAAATTGGACTTCAAATCCTGGTTTCCCAGAGTCCCAGTCCAACACTCAAACCACTACACCAGGCCTGTTCTCTCAAAAATCAGGTACACTGTGTGCAATAACTACTCTAACTACTCAATTAGCTCTCACATCAGACTTCACTTCATACATAGCTATATGCTCCCAAAAAGGGATATACTTCTGCTGCTATTTTTTCTTAACATTTGGCCAGTCCCTGTTTCTTCAACCTACAATTTTACAGGGTGGCCAGAATAGTTCTATGCTGAAGTCTGCCTGTGGGGCTGGACTACAACAGAATGGCTATCTATGCACTAGATGCTATAAATCCCACTGAGCCTGGAAGGGTTTAAAAGCAGTTGAAGTGTTCACAGGAGTGAAACCTTTATATTCACATGCATATGTATTCAAGGTTTCACTCCTGTGAACACTTCAACTGCTTTTAAACCCTTTAAATACATTTTGGCAATGAAAGAGATGAAGATGTACTTACTCAGTATCAATTATCTTTTGTTTTAAAGCAATTAAGGCAGCTACATATTCATTTAAATTCTGCAAGAAAGAAGGTAGCATTAAATTAAGGAAATTGAATATACTTGGCCCTACCTATTTGAATACATGCTGAACAACAAATTGAGTACAGCTGAGTAACATTTAATCTAAGGCAGACAGCAAAAGAATGAAAACTGAAAGATGACACAGATAAGGTGAAACAGGTATCAAGAGACTACATCGTAAAAGCTATTAGACTAAACTCAGAAAAAGATTAATAAAAATTATAAAAACCCTGTGAATGATTTAGGCTGGAGGAAAGGCTGCTTCCAACTGTATAGAGTATATTTTTGGGCCGTACTTCAATGACTATAGTCTGCTGAGAAAACAGCTGACCATCTGGCTCAGGATTATGTAACTCAGGCAATAGCTAAATCCAAAACCCCAGAATCAATAAAGTTCCAGGTTCTACATGCTCTAGGCATCAAACCCCCCAAAACCAGGAGCTGGAAATTTACACACATCCTAAACATAGAATTCAAAGGTTTATTCAAATAGTTTCATAACAGTTAGTTAGCCTGGGTTGTATAATCCAGCACTCATCTTCTCTTTGTTACAATGCTAACTTTGTTAAAGCTTTAAATCAGGTTTGTGTGCAGTTACACTGTGCTCTCCATTTATGTGGGGTTCCATTCCAAAAACCCCTGCGGAGAAAAAAATAGATGAAGCACTACATCCCATTATAATCAATGGATATGGTGTGTACACGCCTGCGGCAATGTGGACATGTGCCCGCTGTGCCCATTGATTATAAGGGGATGCAACGCTTTGTGTGACCTTGCATTCATGTGTGCAGACACCGCAGTAAGGCAGGCCCACTGTATTTGTAAACCTGTGCCTCCAAACACCGAAATTTATTCTACTCCTTTGTGGAATCCTTCTTTCATTATTATTATTTTTTAATTAGAACAGACATGTATGGACAGGTAGGATGGTGGAAATTTGAATTTGTAAAGTTTCGTAGAGCCACTTGCAAGTCTGCTTTAAGCCTGTACCTCCATCTGAAATTTTTACTAATTGGCCTAGCTATTCTTCGAACAGTACAACAAACCAACCTAAACATATATGTGCGCAAGACACCAGACACAAAACTTTCATCATCATCATCCAGTTAACTACAATATAATATTTTCCAGAGACCAATGGCATCAACTTACATATCTGGGTGCCATTCATGAGGTTGGCTATAACAGGAGTAAGAAAGCTGTGTCCCTCCAGATGTGGTTGAACTGCAATTCCTGTAAGACCTAAACAGCATAGCTAATGGATAGGATCTATGGGAGTTGTAATCCCACAACATCTGGATGGGCACAACTTACTCATGTCTGATTTATAATTGTCTCAGATCATACCCATGATACTAGGTCATCCAAAGAAAACTCCAGCGCACAGAGCTATAAAACAGTTTCTATTATACATTGTCTAGCATGCCTCTCATTTGTTTTTTTTAGCCTAAGATATCAATAAAGAGTAAGGCGGCCAGATGTAAAACAGGAGAGGGCTCCTGCATACTGAATAGTTGTGTAGGTGAGGGAATTCCAACATGTGTAGCTTGTTAAATAGCACCAGTTGGTTCCTTCCTTCCTGCAGTTCTCAGATCTGTCACTGCCAATGGGCTACCTACTGCATTTTCTGTGGAGGACTAAAGCACTTACATCAAGTCCTTGAGAAGAAGAGAGGATTTTTGTTACGTCAGAAAAATAAGAAAGTAAGAAAAGTGCTGGTCACATAGTACAATTACTAACACTTGAAAGCTGTGACAATTAAATAAATCCAAGAGATGAAGCAAAGAGTGGACATAGCAAAGGGGACCCAGAATACATGTCTCCCCACATATTGAGGACAACCACACACAACTGCTTTCCTCAGTCTCACACATGCCAACAGGTCCTTTCACTTATTTCCGCCCAGCAACAATCAATTTCATGAGGATCAACAATGAGAATCAATAGTTCCACCAAAGCCTCAATGCTCTCTGTTAATTAAAAGCTGACACATTTTGACACATTTTGCTCATAAAACCTGAACTACACTTTCAGTTTCAGATAATCTGAAAAGAACATTATATGAAGGGCAGAAAGACAAATACAACCATTTAAGCTAACAGTTTTCCAAACGGTCATGGACATCCATGTAAAACTTCGCTGGAAACAATAACAAAGCCTTTCATATCAAAAACACACAAGTTAAAAAACATAAAAAAGTTACTTTTTTTGCATGGTGATGGAAACCTGGTAAAGAACATCAGCAAACAATTTGAGTGATAGCCCGAAAGATATATTACGTTATGATGGCAGAGGAAGGCTACAAATAAGTGACTTATCAGAAGTTTATCCTTAAACAGAGAATTAGGATGTCAAATAAAAATGTGAATGCCCAAGTAAAGACCTGCCCACCGTAAAGCCTGGAATAGAAAAACTGGAGAAATTTAAGCACTGTTTGTGAAATACTTCTCTTTCAGAATGAGGGGGGGGAACCATTTTTGAAGATATTGATACAATCTGTTCATACATGTGTAAATCTTTCTCTTAAAAGATCCAAAGGCTTGTTAGTGATGATCCAAATACGACAGCACTTTGAGCATCATTAGCTGATACTATGGATTCCTGAACAAGACTCTTAGCATTCTAGGTAGCAAAAGGACTTTCAAGTACTGCAGAATTAAAGGCATTTTCCAAAACAAATGGAGCTCAGGAATTAATAATGCAAAGCTGTTGATCTTTCAAACATCAATGTAATTTTAAAAACAAGCATGGATTATTTGAAGAATTTAGCAATGTTTACTTGTTGAAGTGGAAATCATAAGACAAATATACAGGGCTTAGAATAACTAGTATTTTTTTAACCATCTATCCAACAGCTGTTAACTGAAAAGCAAGCCTCATTCAGTTCAACAGAATTTACTCCCAGTTAAGTATGGACAGGACTACAGCCTTACATTAGTAAAAGTTACTACTGGAAAATTAAAAGTTAGTGTTTATGCCATTCCTCCATTTTGCATACACATGGCAAGGTGCAGATGGAAAGTACAGTGCAAGAATAGCTAGAGGACCATAAATTGTTCACCCCAGATCTACCTACAACTCAACAAGAGAGTATTGAGCCCAACCCTTCTCCTATTTATGCCCAAACCTAAGCACAAATTTAAACAACGCAATGACTATAGAACAGAGCTACACCAAAACGTATAACCGTGTACTTTGAAATAAACTTAGGAGATGTACAGCACACCTTATTAGGAACATCAGCATATATTCCAAGAGATATTAGACCATTAAGATTTTCAAATTATCTTCCCCTCGGTTTAGTTCAACCTGGTATATTAGTATTTCTATCACTTAAATAATTTAATTCATAGGCGTATTATTAAACTAGAAACGAGGCACTTTGGAGTTTCACTGTGTGGTTTTGTGCGTTAAAATGACACTCATCACACCCTAACACAGCAGTGTTCCTTCTGATGGTTTCAGTACCTCTCCAGCCCCACAGAGGGAGGGAAACGGGGCGTGTGTAACTCACAGGAAAGTATACCTAAAGGAACTTTGCACATGCTCCAGGAGGTCAAGACGTCATGAAACGCACATAAGACGAAACAAGACCAACGGAAATACTGACTTTTTTTAAAAGTAACAGCAGAGGGCTGGAGCCTGGAAGAGCCAAGAAGAGCCTGGGGACTCCCTACCTGCTGGAGGGCGCCGCAGTTGGCGCAGGCCGTGGCCGCCGCCTCCCCCGCGATCCCCGCTGTGGTCGCCGCCGGCGGGGTCTCCCCGGGCATCATGATTCCCGCCGCCGCCGCCGCCCCGCGCGCCCATCCGTCGCCCCTCAAAAGCTACGGGCAGCGGCGCCGACAGCGATAACGGAATCGGCACGCGAGAGCAAGGAGGGCCGGCGGCTCAGCCCCTCCCTCGGACGGCAAGCGGAAAGGCCCCGCGCTTGCGACTCTCGGCGAGGAAGGCCCCCGGTGGCGAGGGTGGCTACGGCAGTGCCAGCTTTAAAAAGCCTTGCTGCCTGATTCTGGAATAAGGGCAGCGGGTATTCGCTCCCCTTCCTCTTGGCGCTGGAAACAAACTCCTCTGCCTTGCAAACCGCGGCTCCTTGTCTGGAGGCTTCTTCCCCTTCAAGCGTTCTGAAACAGGTCCCTTGGCGGATACTGCGGCCAAAACTACCAGCATGCCGTGCTCCCGCGAAAGAGAGACTACGAGTGCCGGCATGCAGTGCTGTCGTTGACTTTCGTTTCTGTTGGAATTCCGAGCAGTTGGTCGGTCACACCAGCCAGGTATATCGCATTTCCGGCAGGATACACTTGGCCCTCCACGTTCTCCAGGGTTAGGCACGCAGGACCCTGGCAAAAGTGAAAAATTGGCAAATAACAAAATGGGGAGGGAGCTGAGGCACAGGTGGGGAAAGTGGGCCTCCAGGGTACAAACCAGGTCAGGGAAGGGAGGTGGTTGGTATGGTGCTCCTGTACTTCCTCTCTCCTGCCCATCTCCTCCGTGTGTGTGTGTGTTTGTGGTGCTGAGAATTTGGGCAGGCAGCCATACTTAGCTGGCCAGGCAGAGACTGCTAGAGGAAGCGGAGGACCAGAGGTGGGTTTTTAAAGGGCTAAGCGGCCTGATTGGAGCTACGAAGAGGGGAGGTCCCCCCCCAAAGAAGCACCTGGAGTGGGGTGGCAGGGTTTGGAAAACTTGCAAATAATCAAGTCTGTGAATGTCAAACCTGCAAATGTGGAGGGCTGACTGTAATATCCTCTTTGGCTGGGGCTTCTGTTACTTCCCTCCTCTTCTGTTATTCTTCCTAGTGAGAGACCATTTGGAATGTGTTTCTTTTGGAAAGGAAGTCATTACTCTGTAATGAGTTGTTTGTAAAAGAAAGGTTTTCCAAACAATCTCTCACTGGGAGAACAACAGAAGAGGATTGATGTCATGTGAGAAGTCCCGGGGCATTTCCACATTACACTGTTATAGTGTTATTATTCCACTTTCAACCTCCCATGGAATCCTGGGGTTTGCAGTTTAGGGAATGGCCTTTAGAATTCTCAGCCAGAGAGCTCTTGGGCCTCAGTAAAATACACACGCCAGAATTCCACAGGAGGTTGAAAGTGGAATAATAGCACGGTAACAGTGTAGTGAGGAAATGGCCCCAGACAAAGATGCTGTTATCCTGCTGTAAGTGCAGTTTGCCTGCCTGATGTGATGAAATCCCAAGATTGGGTTCTTCATTCTTTGAGTGGGAATGCTGAAATCACATAAACATGAAGGAGAATATTTATTTATTAAAACCTTTTAAGATTGCACTGGGCCTTTATGGATACCAGGGTTCTGAATAAACAGAATAGGTGAAAGCCTGAACAGAAGGGAAGAAGGGGCTTTTAAACAAAAGAAATACTGATGCAAAAAGCATTGGCATCTGTTAGACAAGCCAGAGAACAAGACAAGCGTATTTCAGTTAACCAAGACTGTACTAGGGAAGCTACTTTTTACAAAAGGTTTTTACCTCCATCCAGCTGTCTTTTTCTCCTCCTCTGTCTAGTGATGCAAGGAGCCACAAAAATGCCTCAAGGACCACTTTCTTGTACCCATTCTATCTATATTCTGGAAAATAGCCTGGAAAGTCCAGTTTCCATAGCTGTGCAGGCCACACTGACCAGTCGGGCAGAACTAACTACATGCATCAAGCTACAAAAAAGGCAGAGGAACTTCTTCCCACATCTACTTCTGAGCAAAACATCTTTTGGTTATGTGGTTATCAAATTAACCTTTGACACAACATTATATAAAAGTGATGCTGCCGCATTTATGCTAATTGTAGATTCCAAACACTTTTTATATGGACCTTCATTAGAGGAAGTTACAGTAGTCTAATTGGGAGATTATTAAAACACGAAGCACTTTGACCAACCTGCTTGCCTTAGGAATGGGATGAGGGTGCATCAGCCCAAGTTGGGCAAAGCACTTCTGGCCACAATAGCTACCTGGTTTTCCAGGAGCAACACTAGTCCAGGAGCACCCCTAAGCTATGAACCTGATCTTTTGGGGGGGAGTGTAACCTCACCTAAAACTGGTTGTAATGCAACCCCAAATCGGCTTACTCAAAGAATAGCAGAACTTCATTTTGTCAGGATTGAGGTTTAATTTATTCATCCATATCAAATCTTTCACTGCATTCAGGACTTCAGGACTTCTACAGTTTCCCTAGCATCAGTTCTTAAAAAAAAAAAATCAGTTCTTAAAAAAAAGGCCATGTTCCAGATTACTAATATCTTTCTTGAACTGTGGTGCCCAGAACTGGACACAATATTTCAGGTGATATGTGACCAGAACTAAACAGATTGGTACTGTTACTTCCCTTGATTTGGACTTTATGCTCCCTTGAGGCAGCTTAGAATTGCACTGACATTTTTAAGCACTACATCACCCTGTTGTCTCACATTTAGCTTGTGGTCTGCTAAGATCCCTAGATCCTTTTCACATGTACTCTTTTCAAGCCATGTGTCACTCATCCTATATCTGTGCATTTCACTTTTCCTACCTCAATCACATTTCATCCAACCAAGCCGGCTACTGCCTCTCTACCAGCTTTGTTTTGCGTTTAGCTAGCTCTTGCTTTCCTTAGGGATATTTTTACCTTGTTGCACCAGTACCATGTAATGGTGCATCAGTGCTGAATTTGGTAAGTGTGGATATTTGGAAAGTGGGTGTGCCAGATGTTCACCAGGTTATAGATATTTCACCCAGAAGGGATAGTAGTTCCAGCAGGACTTTTGGAATGAGTTTGGGTATTTGGGAAGCAAGCAATCCAGACTGTCTTTTAGAATATAGATTTTTTTTTCTCCCCCAGAATGGATAGTAGAAGCATCCTGTGGGATTTCTGTGGCCTCCCCTTATCACTCGCATGTTGTCTTGCAGGAAAGATGAACTTGGTGAGTGTAGGTATTTGGAAAATGAGCGTTCTCTGCTGTTATAGAATACAGATACTGTACCTGGAACAGGTAATAGAAGGTGGTTTCTGTGATTTTTTTGTGGGCTTTGTGTCATTCTTAGTCAGTCTTGTGTAGCTGGTGAATTTGGTCACTGTGGCCTACTTGGAAGTTCCAGGCCACTTTATTCTTCTCCAGATCATTTGGAAGCATTACAGAGTTAATAAAAGCAAAATATTTCCTGTTACAGTCCTAAAATTCAGTTCCAAAATATCTAAAATATAATTGATGCTTCCGACATCAGTCTCTCCAAAATGGTGTGTTGTAGCACATGCTGTTCTGTTCCAGGTTTTACCCAGTCCAATAAAATATTGTAAGAACAACAAAATAAAATTAAAGTAAAAATTCTGAAACTTGGACCACTTCCACACTACACTGTTATAATGCTATTATTCTACTTTCAAGATCTCATGGAATCCTGGGATTTGTAGTTTATAGGAGGGGCTGTTAGAATCCTCAGCCAGAGAGCTCTTTGACCTCAGTAAACTACAAATCCCAGAATTCCACACATGTTAAAAGTGGAATAATAACACTATAACAGTATAGTGCAGAAGCACAGAAAAATGAAACAAAAGAATACTGTTAGGATTAGTGGAGAAGTTGTACAGAAATACAAAAACCACTATAGGGTCTAGTATCTCGCATTAATGTTGTAAGAAGAAACAGTGGTTTCAGGGAAATTTGATAAGGATGATGAAGAAATATGCACAGAATCTCTTTGGTTTTAGATTTTCAATATTCTGATAATGAGGACAACATGTAGGTTGTGTGCAATAGCACCCAGCAAATCCAAAGGAAAGAGATTATCTTCCTTTCTTGCACAGAAAGTTACGTAAATGTTTCTGTAAAATGTTATAGTGCTTTTGAAAATTCTTATACCATTGTGCAATTACTGAGCCAGCAGTGTAAGATTGAAAGTCTGCCGTCTGTCTCATTGTCTCACTGTTAAGGTGACCTCTTCTGTCTACCTCCCTCCTTCCCTCTTAAGATCTGTTTCTTGGCCAACTGTGAGGTGGTCTCTCCCTCTCCCTCTCTCTCCCTCTCTTTCACTCACACACATTGATGCAGCACAGAACATTTTGCCAATACCTCTCTGCTTTATGAGCTACATTGTCAAAGGTATCTCTCAACAAGATATAATAAAGACCATATCCTAGCATTCTCTAGCAAATAAATTTTATTTTTCTTTCACTTCCTGTACTTCTGTACTTTTCAGAGAGTAAGCTCCATTGAACCTAAGTATTTTTAGCTCTTAGTAGACACATACCTGTGGGATATAGAGAGATTCCTCTTCAGAATCCTTTGTGTGTTTGTTTTGTACATGAGAAGTGTGGAGATAATGCTTCCATACAGATAAAGGGCTTAATTATATGCCACATCACAGCAGTGTTGTTTGCAAATGACAAGGGGAGGTTATGGTAGGGCAGTAATTTCTGAAGGAAGGGTCATTGCCCTTATGATAGGGTAAGAGCAAGGTATCATCGCAGGAGTATGAAAGACAAGCTGCATATACACAGTTGGTACAGAATGGTGACGCATAATCTGATGTTCATGCAGAGACACATTTATTATGATATTGTTTTGGAGCTGATGCCACAAACAGTGTTGTAGCGAAGCCAAGGCTTGCAGGGTCTATGTGATGGGATTTTTGATTAGCAAAAATAGTGATCACTCTGTTACCCTGATTTCTGGGGTCCCGTGAGGGACACCTTAATGTGCTCAGAATACTGGGGAATGGGAATTAGCAAGAGCACAAGCTAAGCAATGCAAAAGGCAGGGCAACCTAGCGAGATCTTGGACCCAATGTTTACGGGGTCAGGCCGAGTCAATAATCAAGCAGAAGTAAATAATAATTGTTTTCCTTTATTTTGAAATGCAGTCAAAACGTATGTATGCAATCACTCACACAGACCTAGGGAAAGAAAGGCAGGAGTTTGATAGAGGATTTTAAGAGGGATTTTTCAGGGGAAATACTACACCTGATCCTGAAACCCGGAAGAAAAGTCAGTGGAAGCGGAGATTCTCAGCTGAGGGGAAGGCTCGGTGAATGGAGCGGCAGCAAGGCGGGATGAAAGCCAGGAGCAATCCGAAGAAACACTCAAAATCAGGGGGTCTTATAGGGGAAAATGTGCCTGTAGGCTAGTCTGTTCCCAGGGAAGACAATGGGTTTCGGGCTGGAGACAAAACCTCCGAAAAGGTCAGTATTTTGCATGATTGAATTATGACAGTGTTGTCAATAGTGCAAACAGTATGCAAACGCGGAGTGCTTGACAGTTGGCTATTCGGCTCGTCAAGCTGCCTGCTTGGGGCAGTGAGTCTTTTGTAAGCTGCGTCATACATAATGTGATCTTAAAGTGTACTTGTCTGGAGGTCTCCTGAAGCTGCAGTCCAGCAATTACTGGCCTGTCTGGATTTGTTTTGTATTGTTCAGCTATTTTTGGCCGTGTGCGTGCTTGTCCGGAGGCCTCGCAAGCACGTGGAGAGGAACGGTTTGGGATGGCCAACTCCTTGATATCAAACAATATCTAATATACCACAGGCCCGGACTAGAAACTACAGTAACAACTATCTCTTGTGACTTCTCTGTTCGCATTGGGCTTAGCTCCAGTTCTCAAAGCAATGAGGAAAGGGCAGATTTTCCCAGAAACAACATACTGTTGTGAATTAGCTGTTACAGGCCAGGCTTGTTCATTTACTAACTTTGCTGCATGGGAATAAACTTAGGCCATTTCTGTACCCTACCTTACATTATTGTCCTCTGGTGGTGATCCCAGCAGTGGCTCTGCTGGGAAGGGAGTGCAACACACCGGCTGGCTCCCTGCTTGAGAAAGTGCCATGGACACACCTTTTCCTTCCGCAGTGCAACTGGGCACTTTCCCAGGCTGTGCTGGGGCAGGAAGCACCTCCACTGCACTTCTGGCACTTCCGCAGGGCAGGTAAGTGCGGGATGGTCATGCAATCACGGGTCATTGACAGAGAAAACCTGTCAATGACTTAATCTGTGATTGTGCCACCTGGCAATGGGAGAAGGATGGGACCATGATGACATCATGCAGAAGCGTTGCCGCAGTCCTGCTCCTCTCCTGTCCCCATGCCAGGATGAGAAGCTCCTGTGGAAAGGGCCTTATGAAGTCTAGAGTGTAACATGGTGCAACTTACAGGATATCAAATATATGGAATAAGGTATAATATAAGAAGCAATTAGTATGTCTTCATATGTATCACTGAGAACTTGGCAACAGCTTGTCAGGAAAAACTATCCACTAGACTAGAACGTTAGTAGATAAGAGATGTGTCCTACAATAACTTCCAAGCAGAGAGATGTGAAGAAATGGGATTGAGAATAACTTACTAGCAAGGGGATGGGAATTGGGAGGGGGGAGGCAGAAGGGAATGGGAGGGGGAGAGTTGGGAGAGTTATTCATGGTTTTTCCACTTTCATGAAGGTTCTGGGCCCCAAATCCTGGCAAAAATGGAAGAGCCACTGCAGATATATGTCCCATTATGAGTACAATGGATGCCTGTTAAGATGCTTATGATTATAAAAGATGCTGTTAAGATTTATTAGTGCCTGAGGAAAGTAAGAGTTGAATTCCTGTGTATTCACTGATACCTGTTTAGAAATGTGTAGTGCCACAACAGATGAGATTATATTCCTTCATGGATAGATGGTTGTGAATATGATACAAGGGACAGAATTCTGTACATATGAAATGTCTGTATAATGCCTTAAATGATTCTATGGAAAGGATAAAAGAACCTGATAGCTATGATGGATAAATTGATAGGTTATATAGTTTAAAAAGAGCAATTGTTCCATAAAGGTTTACGTCAAGTTATCTTTTGTTAAAGTTTGAAGAAATGATATATTCTTTGTTGTTTGCGCTACATAATTTTTAAAAAGTTGTACTCCTATTGCATGCTTTTTAAAAATATTTTAACTACAAACTTTAGATATGAGGACAAAATTATCTGTTCTAAAAATAATGCCTGCAAACTTCTCACAATGTATTTTTCTTCATTGCACTGTTGTTAGGACCTTTTCCACTGTCCCTGTTGGCCTCAAAAACTTATTTTCAGATTACATTTGAAGAGAAGATGCATAGCAAGGTAACATACAGATGGCTGTTTAACAAGATGGGAATCCTCTCATGTTTTACAGATGAAGGTGTCTGCCCAGTTTTTCCTCTGCATTCTCGGGCTGACAGGAGGAGCAATCCACAACACACGGGTTGTATCCCTTGTGCGCCAGCCGAAGCAGGAGCCGTCAACATTCCATTTCAAAACAACCGTTAACTGCTCCCTGTCCCCCTCCGTCAGTTCCTTTTTCTCCTGCGACCCAGTGGGAAGCATTTTTCATCCCTCTCCGAAACAATTAATTATTTTACAGGTTTTGAGGTTTTTTCTAAAAGGTTTGAGGTTACAATGCAGCAAAGCCAGGCAATGAGAAACCTAATGTGCCCTTGAGCTGAAGCAGCACAGTAGCACAGGGCTCGATCAAGGAAAAGATACAATCCATCCAGAAAACCGCTGTACAGCGGGTCGCGGACAAGGGTTTGCCTAAAGGAAAATGACTTATCGTCCAGAAAACTGCGAATACGCAGGTCACAGACGATGAAAATGCCTCTCCTGGCTGGCAAAGGAAAGTCTAAACTGCCTTCACATACTGTCCAGAAAACCACAAGTACGTGGGTCACGGATGATGAAAACTCCTTTCCTGGCAAAGGAAAGTCTAAACTGCCTTCACATACTGTCCAGAAAACCACAAGTATGTGGGTCACGGACGATGAAAACTCCTCTCCTGGCAAAGGAAAGTCTAAACTGCCTTCGCATACTGTCCAGAAAACCACAAATACGTGGGTCACGGACGATGAAAACTCCTCTCCTGGCAAAGGAAAGTCTAAATTGCCTTTACATACCGTCCAGAAAACCACAAATACGTGGGTCACGGACGAAGAGAATGCCTCTTCTGTCAAAGGCAAGCCTAAACTCCCTTCGCATACTGTCCAGAAAACCACGATGGCGTGGGTCACAGACGAGGATGGTACCAAGGTGGCCAGAGTCAAGCCTCAAAAGCTGGCTTAGGAGGGCCAAGCAGGGGACTTGAGAAAGATTTTTCAAAGCTCTAGCGAGAGTGAACTTGAGAAAGTTAAGATGGTGTCTGGCGCAGCAAGCGTTAAAAAGCCTGTGGTGAAGGCAAAACTAGATAAGGTAAAAAGGGAAAGAAATCTGACACAAATATGTCGGAGATTGCACAGATGCTTACCAGCGAGAGTTCATCAGGCCACCATCTTGATTTTCAGCATTCCACAGCGAATCAGCATAGTTCCTGCAGGGCCTTAGAGGCGTCTGAGGAAAGAGCAGTGGGCGGAGCGTTGGCTCAGAGGGCTCATCCAATCAGAGATTCACACGTGGCACCAGAGGCAGCACAGGGGTCCGCCATGTCGGACTGCCAGCAAGCCGAGCTGAGGGCTGAGGCCCAGGAGCAAGGCCTACTGCCAGAAAAAATAAAAATAAAAATGCAGTCGGCTGTTTCAACGCAATTGCCACCTAGGAATTATAATCAAATGAATTTGAATACAATGAATTCTGCTTTGTGTGATTTTCAAAATCAATTTATGATATGCCACCTAATGAATTTGACTAATAAACCAACAGAACAAGAGGCTGCTGTTAATGGATTAGATCAGCCACCATTCAAGGAAAGGCGAATTCAGTGCACGGAGAATGGTAGTGTGGGCCACATTAAAGATAAAACCCTCAAGCGGGGAAGGTGAACAGAAAAGAGGAAAACAGTGAGCACCAGAAAATGACATAGATGATGAGCTACAGGAAGAGTTAGAGGACAAAGAGTTTGTTGGTACTGATGAGGAAGAGGATGACCACTTGGATTCAGATAGGTTGTTTGAGATGCAGGTGTCCCGTAACACCCTAAAAAGAGTGCTGCAAACATTAGGGTTACAGAATGTCAAAGACACAGGTAGCGAGCACAATAGATGCCGGTCTCAGTGGCTGGGATGCGCACTGTGAAGGAGGTTCAGTGCAAGGCATTTGGACATACTTGGACAGGAGACACAACATAAACTATGTAGAGGTAAAAGCCATTCGCCTGGCGCTGTAGCGGTTTCAGCACCTAGTGAGACTCCACTTTGTGAAAGTATTCGCAAACAGTATGACAGCCAAAGCCTACATTTGCAAACAAGGCGGTTTACATTCAGTGCCTTTGGTGGCAGAGTCAACCAGGCTGTTTTGATGGGCAGAGAAGAATCTGAGCTCACTCATGGCGGTTCATGTGAAAGGAGAGACAAAGGTGCAGCCGGATTACTTGAGCAGGAATTGGTTGCACCATGGAGAATGGCCTCTCAATTTAGAGGTGTTCAACACCTTAACCACTATTTTTGGTCAGCAACTAGGGGACTTGTTCGCTTCTGCCAGAAACGCCAAATTAGAAAGATATTTTTCAACAGATGGCAGGAGAGGTGCAGAGGCACACAATGTTCTGTCAGTGAAGTGGCCACCGGACCTGCAGTATGCGTTCATGCCAATCCATATCTTGCAGGCGGTTCTGTCAAAGATCTGCGTGGAGAAGGCGACAGTGGTTCTGAGAGCGCCTTACTGGCCAAGAAGGCCATGGTTTTCGATGCTGCTGCAAATGGCTCAGAGGCCTCCGTGGAGGCTACCACTGAGGGAGGATTTACCCAGGGGCCAGTGTTTCATCCGGACCCCAAGTGGTTGAGTCTGGCAGCATGCAATCGCACAGAAGTTTCTGATGCGTCAAGGGTACCACTCAGATGGCAGAGGAGGATGTGCAGGTTTCCCACATCTTACATTTCCTCCAAGATGGCTTGGAGAGAGGTTTGTGCCTGAACATCTGGAAAAGGCAGGTGGTGGCATTGTTGGTTTTCCTGACTGCAGATGGGCAGTCCTTCTCTAAACATCCCCATATAAAGAGATTTCTCAGAGGTGCAGCCTTGACTTCTTTTCTGACAGTGCATAGGTTTAATGCTTAGGTCCTTAATCTTGTGCTCAATGACTTAACATCGGCACCATTTGAGCCGCTATGGGACTCTTCATTGAAGTTCCCAACTTTCAAGACTGCATTCCTGCTGGCGATGACATCAGCCAGAAGGGTGTCAGAGTTGGCAGCACTGTATTTGTGCAGATTGAACTGGACAGACTGACATTGGGTTTTGACCCTTCCTTCCTGCCAAAGTGGATGTCATCAACATCTCAACCAGAGGAAATGCATTTGCCAACTTTCTGTCTGAAGCCGGTGCACGCTTTGGAAGAGAAATGGCATGCGTTGGATGTAAGGACAGTAGTAAAGGCTTACATTAAAAAAAAAAAAAGTTTCAGGGTTTGGATGCCTTGTTACTGTCTTTCCAACCAAAGACTTTGGGTCAGAGAGCCAGCAAGTCAGTTATTGCTGGGTGGATCAAGACATGTACTTGCCTTTGCTATGACTATGCTAAACAGCCTCGACCACAAAATGTGTGGCCGCATTCCACCAGATTGATGGCGACTTCGGTGGCAGATGCATCGTCCTGTTCTCTGGAGGATGTGTGCTGTGCAGCAGGCTGGAAAGAGTCTTCCACTTTTATTAGACAATAAAAGTTGGACAAGTATACGTCTGTGCAAGCAGCGTTTGGCCGCCGTGTGCTGCAGGCTGTGCTTTAAGAATGTACCCACCCAGGAAACAGCTTGGGAAGGTCCCATCCACACCCACCCGTAGGCCTAATGTATGGAGTGTAGGTCTGGGGTGGAGAACATATGGAAGGAAATATAACAATTTTCCATGGCATAGAAGATATGACTGAGGCAAACAATCAAATAGGTATGCTAGGAAACAGAACTGACGGAGGGGGACAGGGAGCAGTTAACGGTTGTTTTGAAATGGAATGTTGACGGCTCCTGCTTCAGCTGGCGCGTGAGGGATACAACCCATGTGTTGTGGATTGCTCCTCCTGTCATCCCAGAATGACCGTTCACGTAAGTACCAACTCTTCATTCTCTATGACAAAAGTAAAATAAATAAAATCAATTTTGAGTTTGCTGTGAAGGTCTATGTTGGAGAAAAAGACATTGGTATTAACAGAGTCACTCTCACACAACCATCCAGCTTACAATATGAGGGTCAAGCTAAATGTTAGGGACAAAGGCCCTTTCCACACCACCCTCCCAACCTGCCATGGGGACAGGAGGCAACGCTTCTGCATGATGTCATCGTGATCCTATCCTTCTCCCATCTCCAAGTGATGCAATCACGGATTACATCATTGACAGGTTTTCCCCATCAATGACTCACAATCATGCCACCAGCACAGACTTACCTGTCCTGCAGAAGCCTGGGAAGTGCAATCCCAGTGGTTCTTGCCCCAGAGAACCCTGTGCTGCATTACAAGAGAAAGAGATGTGGCTATCACGCTTCCTTCACCACGGAGTCAGCTGGTGTGGAGGTAACACTCCCCTCCCAGAAGAACCGAGGGGTCATCCCAAGGTCTCAGGTTCTAAAGGCTGCTGGCCTCATGTCCAGCTTATGGGTTTTCCACAGGCAACTGATTGGCCACTGTGTGAAAGTAATGCTGGACAAGGGAGGCCTTTGTTCTGATTCAGCAGGGTTCTTATTACATAAATAAGAACAGCAACAACATGTTTTACATCTTAGTTAAGCAGCAATTCAGTTTCTGGGAAACAAGCAATATCAGCAAAACTGAAATGTCCCATTTCAATAGATCTGGGCCTGCATATGTGCTAATTTAGTGGTACTAAAGATGTTAAGAAACCAAACAGAAGAGTTATGAGGGAATTTATATAGACAGAGTATACCCCCATTCCTGTGTGCATGTATACAAAATCTACATAATGTAGTGAAATCTTTAAACTGGCAACTTGCCATAGCTGAGATTTGGCCTGTAGATCCTCAACAAGCACAACTCCAGCTGCTACAACTGTTGCTCCCATTGTCCTAGTGCCAAGACTTCTTCTTCAAATGTAATTGAAGCCGCCTGTCTGAATATACTAGCCAGGATGGGCAGGTGTGCCTTGCTCCCCAAAGCTATCTGGTTGCTATGGTGATATTGGCCTTTAAGAGAGGAATAGTGTTTGTACATGATCAGAGGTACTTCAGTTGTTTCAGGGAAGAGGTCTTTCCATGTGCTTTGAAGCAACCAACCAATGATGCCAGAATTTTTGAAATGTAAAATATGGAAATCTGATATTAGAAATTAAAGACATAGAAGTATGTAAATATGAGCAAGAATTAGTAGGGTTTTCTTTGCAGCGGTTTAGTAAAGACTTGTAATGTCAGCTAATGTACTCAAGGTGGCACCAAAGATTATTCAGAGGCTCCTGCATCAGTAATCCAATAACAGATACTGAAATGGTAAAGTGTAGAAAATGAGCATAGAGACAAACTGATAAACCAAATAGGGGAAATTTGAAATAGAGATTCCTTTAGCCACATTTTCCTTAATTTTTTTTAAGTTAAAAGAATTTCTACACAATGTCAAAATAAATCAGATCTACCATTTGAAGTAGTATGACTTCACCCTCTCCACTTTGACTCATAAATACTTAAATAAAGAGAAGTGCAGTAATGTCTTGTGATTTTCAACACAAATATTTAAGGTATGGCATTGCTGAAGAATTAAGAGAGAATAAGAAATTAATCTAATTCTAATAAAGTCAGAAAATAATGAAATAAAAATGATAAGAGGGCGTATTATATAGAGGACTTTTCTGCTTCTGCTGCTGCTGCTGCTGCTGCTGCTGCTGCTGCTGCTGCTGCTGCTTCTTCTTCTTCTTCTTCTTCTTCTTCTTCTTCTTCTTCTTTTCCTCCTCCTCCTCCTCCTCTTCCTCTTCAGAACAACTATAAAAAAAGGAATGTGAAAAATGTTATCAACAAGACCAAGTGAACAAATTTTGATTAATCTTATTTATTCTCTTCATTAGATTTATATCTTGCTTTCCTTTCCAAAAATGGGAATTCATGGCAGCTAACAATAATAACAGTCAAACAAATGCAAGTAAAAGCACCTGTTAATTATGCACATTTTATAAACAATGAGAAACAGTAACTTACATAAAACGTTGTCATTTAATATCATTTATTATCATTTACAACAGCAAAAAAAAAAAAAGTATAGGACTGGGGACATGCAAGCATCTGCCAACCAAATGTCAAATCATTATTGAGATAGAGAGCAATATCACAAAGCAGCCAAAGAATAAAATGTGATTATTACCATAACCTACACCCCCACTCTGCAGGATGTGCTTTTTTCATAATTGAACATATTTATGACTGGAAAACATGTTTGAAAGTGTGCTGGTCAGAAGCATGTTGCCAGGTCAGGCTGAGCTTAGACATGATCAGGTCATAAGTTCAGAGAGGATGAGATGGGAAAACCCAGCACTGATGAGTTTGTGATAATCCTTTCAACACCCTAAGCCCTATGCACACCCCAATACAATAGAAGGTGAAACTGCCCAGGTGAAGCAATCAGGGACCATAATGTGATCCAGCCCTATGGAAAACCTCCCTAGACCCCCCTGCCTGATCAGACATTGAGAGATTGTCATGACTCCCATCAATGTTTTGGCATCAAGAATTAAGGCAATAAACCCACTCCAGACTCCTTTGTCAGTTCCATGAGAAAGCCGTTACAACTTTGTCTACATACCCCTCCAGGGTAGGAAATAGGGTATATAAACCCTAGGCTCAGCCCCAGAAAACTGTAGTATGTTGGATGTAATAAGTGGTCCTCAGATCTCTGCTTGTCTCTGCTACCCTCAGACTCTGTCTGAGCTGCTCTGCTTTGACCATCTTCTTCAGGATTGGTAACTGTTGCTCTCTTCACTCCAGTTACTCTCCCTATCTAACCTTTCATGCCTTGCTTTCCAATGGCCTTGTATGGTTCTTAGAGTGGCTGACTTCTTGTGTGTTAATCCAAATAAAATACTCTGTTTAACTTTTAACTGGAGTCCTCTCTACAGTTCTGGTATACACAGGTGAAAAATCCTGCTGTTACCGTCCTCTTGCAGGCTTCCTTTGAGCTATAAATCCCCTAAATTCTAAGGAGGCACTAGCATTGTGGGTGAATCTCAAGGTCCTCCACCTCTTAGGGTAACATGATGGTGGATTAGTTCACCTGTCTTCACTATTGGCTGGATAAATGTACATTCAGATCACAATACAGAGAAAAATATTCTAGACATGAAAAATTAATTATGCCTTGGAGTAGAAGTGGAGCTGAAAAGAAAATCTGAACAACCTAACATTAAATGGTGCCCAGAATCTGCTTGGAACTGTTGTCAAACCATTTGGAAAACTGTTCACAATACTATCAAATTCAATGTATATGAATGGAAAATTGCCTAGAAAGCACAAAACAATCACGTTTCATTTCAGAAGAGAGAATTTCTCAAAAGGAAGTGGGAAGGAAGAGGAAAAATAATCAGAATAAGTGTATGCTGCAGATTATAGTGTTTCAAATTCCAGGAGGATGCAGTGTGATTAATAACAGTGTTAAAGAAATCTTGCCCAAGTGAAAAAATAACAGAGCACAAACCATTACAAAAAGGTAACTTGTGCACTGATGATAAAGTAAACAAAGAAATAATTGGATAAATGAACTTCTGGACATGAAAACAACCAACACAAAAAAAATTTCAATACACCTGTCTAAAGGCCCACTCACACTACACAAATATAGCACTATTATTCCACTTTAACTGCCATGGCTGCATCCTGTGGAATCCTGGGATTTGTTGTTTGGTAAGGCATTAGAGCTTTCTGGCTGAAAATTCAAAATATCCCTCCCTAAACTGCAAACCTGGCATTCTACATGATGGAACCGTGACAGTTAAAGTAGAATCATAGTACTGTAATAGCGTAATGTGAAAGGCTCATGAAAGGCTACACAATAATCATGATAGATGTATTGGCATGTCAGCTATGGAATATCCATATTGGAAGGCAGTATAGCTTTGATGACCCATTGTGAGGTGCAGTAGTTTGAATGTTGGACTAGGACACTGGGAGACCAGGATTCAAATACCCACTTGGGCATGAAAATTTACTAGGTGACCTTGAACAGGTCACTTTCAGCTTCAGAGGAGTGCAATGGCAAACCCCCTCTGAACAAAGCTTGCCAAGAACATTCCATGATAGGTCCATCTTAGGGTCACCATAAGTCAGAAATGACTTGAAGTCACAATGATGACATAGCTCTGAATGCTACGTGGGAGTAAGTTGTTATCTTTACACTCTATTTTGGAGGTTTTCTCAACAGATCAGCAGCACTTGGCAGGAGGATGTTGGGAGATATGGGCCCTTAGCTTTTTCCAGCAGGGTTCTCCTAAGGCAATGATGCATAATTATATCTGAACTGCATCACTTTTGGCATGTGTTGGAGCACATATTATTAAACTACAAATGCCCATCTTGAAGCCATCAAACCTCCAACTTAGTAATCCCTCATCCATGATACAAGAAAGCCTTCTCCAGCCTCCAAGTGATGAGTAATGATGGCTAGGTCAGATTACTCTTACTCCAGTAGGATAGCCCGGCAGAGATGTCTGGGAATTATAGCCTTTAAAAGGCTCCACGAATGTGTAACAACATGTCTGCTAGAAGGGGTTAACCAGCCATATCCTCAGGGGTGTCATTTAGGGGTGATACTACCGCCCTCTGCCTCTGTGTGCTCCTGACTAACCCACTTGGCTTCTATAAACTCTGACTATTGTTTTAAATACTAAATACATTGTAGGCATGCATGTCAAAGCCACAAATTTAAAAGGTTGGCAGCTGATTATATAACTACATTCTTACGAGATATAAACTGAGAATTGTGCCCGTACCAAATAATCAGCAACAGCATTCCCAAACATGCTATTGTTTTAATGGAACATATCCAATTCTCTTCCTCCTCCTCCTCTTCTTTGCACAGTCGTGCACATGGTAGTTGTGAAAAAATTGCAGGAGAGGTCTTCACTGAAAGAACTTGACAATCTAGAAAATATGTATATGTATGTATGTATGTATGCAAGGCAGGACAAACAGTGCAGGAATATAAACTTGCTGCAGTTATAGATAAATGTTTACGTTAAGCCACTATGAACCGAAAAAACATTTCAGCATGACATGCAGGCTGACCCACCTGACTGCCACTTATGTGTTCCATGAGTGCCATACCCCATCATTGATGGCCACAGTGGAAATGCCTCCCTGCTTGCCAAATTCCACCAATGTGAGAAAGGGGCTGTGCACACTGATGGACAAACATAAAGTGGTTCCGAGGGAGTACTCAGATTGAACTAGATCACCCATACATGGAGGAGTCTTGCACCTGCATGGCAGTACAAGTCTTCAGCCCTTTGCTTATGTTAGCCAGACATTTAGATAAAAGTCTTATCACGAGTGTTATTGTGGGAGCAGAATGGTTGTTGCCCAAGTTCCCATTGCTAGTTTCAGTTCAGGAGATCTAAATTCTAAAGAGGGTTTACTAAAAGCAAAACTCAGCCAGATTCTTTTAAAGGACTAGAAAGCAGAAGCAGCCTCTCCGAGGCAGTGTTTCTAAAATTCCTGAGGAAGAAGGGAGAAAAAGGCAAGAAAAGAGGAGAGGGATAAGACTACTAGTCTACAATACCTGAGATTAGGAGAATCCTGAGAAAAGGACAGGGAAACAAGAGAAGGATGTGTGGGGTACTGCTAATAAGATATGTGTGGCAAAAAAATGGAGGCCCTGCGGTCCCTTTTAGGGCTATAACCTACAGACTTCAGTATTGTTAGGTAAACTTTGCCAGTTTAAAGTAATGCTACCTGGGCTGAAGGGAATGCCATTTGTGACTAGTGTTTAAATTATTTTGGAAAAGATGGAAGGCCAAACTCCTGATCAATGTCATTTTAGACAATGCTGCTATATAGCATTTCTACAAACAGTAGCTAAGTGAGCCATCAGAGAAGGCCCTGTGCAATTCAAACAGTATTCCTGACATCATGGAGACCAAAAAATAGGTGCTCTCCACAAATGGGTTCTCCCCATTCAAGCCCTTTGAGCTATAGATCTTGCAGAACTGTTATTTTAAAAAGCTTACTTCAGAAGAGTGCAAAGCAGCAGAGCAGACTCTGTCACTTTCACAAATGAACATTAGTATGCTCCCTAAAAGTACCAGATCCTGCCTATCTTGGAAGCTAAGCAGAGTCAGCCCTGGTTAATACTTGGATATAGGAGACTACCAATGAATACCAGATGTCACAGGCTGTCAGGAACAGATTCACTCTTACACGGATCAACAAACTTAATAGAAGATTTATTGTAACATAGTAAGGGATGCTGTCTTCAGACGTTAAAGCTCGAGAATGGAACGTTTTCCCCCCACCTTACACTTTAACAGACAGTTTCTCCTAAGATAGTTGTAAAAGAACGAACGTCATCATGCCAAACGGTTCCTTTGAAATTCCAGCCAGAAGGAATGGTTGGCGCCTGGGAATAGCTAACAGCCTACTATCACTATTTCCTCAGTCTACTGCTATCCTAAAACAATAAAACATGGAGGACTCCCGACATCCTGCCCCACTTTTTTAAAAAAATATATACATAAAGATACACAAAATATAGAAAATATCACGGAACAGTAGAAAGACAAGAAAACTAAATAGTAATATGAATGCAGTAGCAAGTCAGTCGGGGCGTTGAGGAACATCAGCCGGCGAAGAAGTCAGCGAAGGTGCCCTCTTCAGCAAACTGGAATGAAAAACAGGATGAATAGCCTTGAGGGAAGAAGGGAGATCTAGTTCAAAAGAGACATCATTAATAGCCCTTTTCACAGGAAAAGGTCCGAGAAAACGAGGGGAAAGTTTTTTAGACGGAGAAGGAGAGGAAATGTTCTTAGAAGAAAGGAAAACCAAATCCCCGGGCTGGTAAAGGGGATTAGGCTGCCGTTTACGGTCAGCGAAACGTTTGTGGGAAGCTTTAGCGGATGCTATAGCATCTGAGACGGATTGCCAAATGCCAGAAAATTTAGAGACCCAAGCAGAAACAGAAGGAGGAGCGGAGGAAGAGAGGGAGAGGGGGGGGAAAGGAGAAGGAAGGAAGCCGTAAACTATTTCAAAGGGGGGTTTCCCAGTAGAGGTATGAACCGCAGAATTGATGGCAAACTCAGCGAACGGAAGGAGCGGAGCCCAATCATTCTGGTTCTCAGAAACAAAACACCTAAGAAATTGTTCAAGAGATTTGTTAACACGCTCAGATTGGCCATCTGTTTGAGGGTGATAAGCACTGCTGAGTTTCTGAGTGACTCCCAGGGTTTTCAGTAGACAAGTCCAAAACTTGGAAGTGAAAATTGGATCCCTGTCCGAAATGATCACCGAAGGTAGTCCGTGAAGTTTAACATGATTAACAAACAGGTCAGCCAGCTGGTCAGCAGGGGGTAGTTTCTTTAGAGGCACAAAATGACATTGCTTGGAAAAGTGATCAGTAACAACCCAAATAACATGAAAGCCGTGTGAAGAGGGAAGAACAGTTTTAAAATCCCATGCGATGCCCGACCGGGGGCTAGCAGGCGCAGGCAGAGGTTGCGGGACCCCTTGAGGTTTAGATGGGGGCGACTTAGAAATGTTGCAAGTGGCACACTGCTTAATGTAAGTTTGCACGGAGGGGTTTAACCAGGCCACCAAAAAAGGCGGCGAATCGCATGCAATGTCTTCAAAAACCCAAAATGTCCAGCGGGTTTGGAATCATGATAACGATGAAGTACCTGCTCGCGGGCAGCAGGGGGAACGTAGACCTTGGTGCCAAAAAAAGGGGAGATTGTCAACCCATTCTATTTTATCCTTGTTTGCCGGTAGCCAGGAGTCTGCATGCGCTGCATGAATATAGCATCGCGGAGAGCGGAGTCACAAAGAGAGGAGGCAGAAAGCCTTGTCTTTGCTAATGCACGAGTAGTCACTTGAGAAGCCAGAGAGGAGGCGGGAAACAAGGTATTGGAGTGGGAGGACGTAGAGGGGATTCCGCAAAACAGGGAAGTCGAGAGAGGGGGTCCGCCAGTTGGTTAGTTCGGCCAGGTTTGAAAAAAATTTTTAAAATCGGAATCTCGGGAAAAAATTCAGCCCATCTCGCCTGCTTGGGGGAGAGTTTTTTAGCAGACTGTAAGGCTTGCAAATTCCTATGATCAGTCCAAACTTCAAAGGGAGTGAGCCCCTTCAAGCAAATGACGCCAAGAGGACAGCGCAAAAGGATAGCCTTGGTTTTTTCTCCCAAATAGGCCAATTAGCTTGTTGAGGGGAAAATTTCTTTGAAATGAAAGCACAAGGCCTGAGTGCTCCTGTGGTGTCATGTTTAAAAGAACGGCTGCCATGGCAAAGTCCGAAGCATCCGTTTGCACAATGAATTGCTTCGTACTGTGGGGAAAAAGGAGTAAGGGCTCAGACGAAAATTTAGATTTCAAATGGTCAAACGCCATTAATGGGCGACCAACAAAGTCTATGCGCCTTGCCCGCAGTGGATCCTTTAGGTTTCCGTAGAAGGTTGGTGAGTGGAAGCGTTATGGCAGCAAAATCCTCAAAAATTTCCCGGGAGAAGTTCGCAAAACCAAGAAATTGCTGCAGTTGCTTCACAGTTTTAGGGACGGGCCATTGCAAAATGGAGTTAATCTTCGAAGGGTCCATTTTGTAACAATCTTGAATCCTATATCCCAAAAATAAAAGTTTGGGTGTCAAATTGGCATTTAGATAGATTAACCACGAGGTTGTTATCTATAACCCTTTCGAACACTTCACGAACCAATACAATGAATTCCATGGGGGAAAATTAAAATTTCATCCAGATAAATCAGAACCCCCTGATACAACAAGTCATGGAAAATGGTGTTCAAAAACATTTGGAACACAGATGGCCCCGATTGAAGCCAAAGGGAAGAACCGTCCATTTAAAGTTACCTAGAGGAGTTGCAAAGGTGGTGAGCCACTCAGAGTCCGGGTCCATTCTAATCCTATGAAAAGCCTCTTTAAGATCAAGTTTGGTGAAAATTTTCCTTAACAAGATGGTCCAAAACAGTCCGTATCAAGGATGGGATAACAATTGGAGGAAATAACCTGGTTAATAGCAGATAGTTAACTATCAGTCTCGGATCCGCGCTGGGATCTTTTCTCTTTTGGAAAAGACAGGACTCGCCGTGGGGGGTGTAGAGGGCTTGATAAAGCCGCGAGCCAAGTTTTTATTTAGGAACTTCTTGAGAGCAAGGAGTTCTTTTTGGCTATGGGATAAATTTTCGGTTTAGGCAGGGTGGCCCCGTCAATAATTCCAGTTTACAGTCAAAGTCCGTGTGGGGAGGCAATTTGTCAGCCTCCCTTTCGTGGAAAGCCTTTTGGAAGTCTCGGTAGTGTGAAGGAATTTGTTGCAATTTTCATGGGGAAAGAAAAGTTTTCATCTGAAAAGGACAAGTGCCAGCAGTCCAGTTTATCTGGGGGTTAATTCACGAAGCCAATCGATTCCCAAGACCAATTTGAACTGCATCGCCTTGGGGAACAGAAATCGCATGCTGTAATTGTTTTTGTCCATTTGAAAAGAGATGGGCTTAGTGATTTTACTAATTACTCCCCCCGTCATTGAGGTCCCATCCATTTGCGTTAATTTTATGGGGCATTCCAAGGGCTCATAAAGAGTTTTCAATTGTTTGGCCAATTTGGGGTGTAACAAACTTCTGGAGCAGCCAGAGTCAATTAATGCCCTATGTACATGCAAAGTCCCATCGCTGCCACAATCGAACCGTGGCGTAGAAATGGGGAATTTTAGGAGTACTTACAGATGTTCCCGCCGCTTGCCAGTCATCGCAGTCAGGTTTAGAATCTCCATCTATGTCAGATGAGGACGAAGAGGTGGTTTCATCATCGGGATCGGAGTCTCCTGTCGCCGCTGCAGGGTCCTTAGAAGTGCGTCTAAGTGGTTGTTTGGCGGCCGCTGTCTGATGTGTGAATTCTATATTCTTTGGGCTGCTCGTGCTCCCTTAGTCCCAGTCGGAGTTGGTTTCCGCGGGGAGGTGTTTGGCGAGGTGGCCCGGTTTTCCACAGTTAAAGCAATGCCCAAACGGAGACGTTTGTTCCGTTCCTCAGCATTGAGGACGGTGGGACCGCGAGGTTGTCGTTTTGGCACGTCTTGTCTTTGTCGGTTCAGCTGAACAGTCTGGGTTATGCCTTCCATTTCAGTAGCTAGTCTGACCCAACCTAGCAGGGTCTGTGGATTGGCCTGCATTAAGCACCCGTGTAGAATATCAGGATTTAGTCCATCTTTGTATAACTCAATTAGAATTTCATCACTCCACGGGACTTTGGTGGCCAGGTTTCTAAATTCACGGGAAGTCCCCCACTCGTTCCTGCCTTGTTTCATTCGTTTCAGTTGATATTTGGTGTTTTCCAATAAATGGGGGCTTCAAAGCGTTCCCCCAGATGGTTCATGAAGAGCTGCAGATTTTCAGTTTCGGGGGGGCGGGAGTCATATAGGTTCGCTACCCAGTCTGCTGCCAGTCCTTTCATCCTCTGGCTTAGGTATCGAATTCGGCCGCATCATCCCGAAATAGATGGCCGTGATCAATCATGAAATTGTTTGCCATAGTCAAAAAAAAAAGGGGAAATTTCTCCCCCTTCCCGTTGAAGGTCGCTTTCAGGTCTCCCAATTTCTGAGTAACAGTGGCGCTGGCGTGTGCCCTGTTGGTTGCTGGGGCGGACCAGGGGTGCCTGCCCCGAGACAGCCGCTCGTGGTTCTCCTCCGGTGATCTCCCTGTCTGCGAGGGACGGATGCGCATCTCGCGTAGCATGGCTTGAGTTCAGATCTCCTCATTTTTCTTTCCAGTTCGGTTTCCATTTGCTTTATCTCCTCCAAAAGGGATAGGTCTTTTGCTGATGTATCCCATCTAGCAGCCCTTCTGCGTTGTCTCAACGACGTATGTGGCTTTTCTCCCCAACCCAGGTTTGGCCGCTTGTGGGGGTTTCCATAGCCTCGGTCAGGCGCAATTTTGTTTTTATCCAGGGGCACTTCAGTTTCTGAGCCCTCAGATTCTGCAGATCCTTGCTCTTCTTCAGTAATCGACTGGTCCATCAATTGGTGCATTTTTTGAAAGGTTCTAGCTTTTTAGGAAAGATTCACTCTTACACGGATCAACAAACTTAATAGAAGATTTATTGTAACATAGTAAGGGATGCTGTCTTTAACGTTAAAGCTCGAGAATGGACGTTTTCCCCCACCTTACACTTTAACAGACAGTTTCTCCTAAGATAGTTGTAAAAGAACGAACGTATCATGCCAAACGGTTCCTTTGAAATTCCAGCCAGAAGGAATGGTTGGCGCCTGGGAATAGCTAACAGCCTACTATCACTATTTCCTCAGTCTACTGCTATCCTAAAACAATAAAACATGGAGGACTCCCGACACAGGCTGTATATTTTAGAGGAAAGAACTGGCAAAATTACCTCTGAATATTTCTTGCCTAGAGAATCCTATGAAATTCATGGGCTCACCATAAGTTAACAGTCAGCATGAAGGCACACGCACATGTCCAAGTACCCAATGTCTCATGTGTTCTAGAAAGTTTCTTGTTAAACATTAAAGAAATCCCAACCTTCTCTTTAACTATTATATTATATTATAATATATTATGATGGAGGATGTTAGTTCTACAGATCATTCAGAAGCCGTCCAGAATGACAAACCAGCCATAGTAAAATTATGTTGTTGTTGTTTGTTGTTTGTTGTTTTCTTGCCTTTCTCCCAACAATGGGACTCAAGGTGTCTAACAACATTAAAACAACACAAATTAAAAAATTCATAAAAGCATAAATATCAGATTTAAAAAGCAATTAAACAATTTATAAAGTTCAAACATTACATGTTAAAATATTAAATACATTAAAATGTATTGAAAGCTATACCAACCTTAAAAACAGAACTGTACACTATTATTATTAATAAACAACAAAATGAACCCAAACTACACTAGAGGACTCCTTATAAATTCAGCATGGATGCATTTATTATTTATCAGAGTATTCGCTTTGGCAAGTCTTCTGCTAATGATATCACCAGTGGAGAGCTGGTGCTGAGCAAATGCTGGCACTCATAACAGCTTTTCTTAAAATTGAGATTAATGTCAACTCTGGATCTGCACATGTTTCCAGGTACCTGAGAGTAGAGTCTTTGTTATGGACATTTGTAATTTAGTTATGGCACGGATTGTGTTTTTCTTGGGCTCTGTAGCATCCTATGAGGTTGCCCCGACTATAACAAAATACCATCCATAACCAAAGCTAAACAAACAAAAAGAAAGGAACAAATGACAACCACAGAGAGCAGTCTACACTGGGGAGGAATTAACTCTCCATCTGGGTCAACATTTGTGAAGCTACAGACAGAGAAGTTGTTAATATTTGGCATGTATATAGCACTTTTTGAATGTTCAGAAGGTTTTGCATACAATATCTCAGACACTGTTCCACAACAACTCTGCGAGGCAAATCTGTCTGGTTACCCCCACACTGCAGGGGCAGGGGTGAAGAACTGGTGAGCCTAGGCTCATTTAGTAGGTTCATGGCTAAAACAAGATTTTAACTGGAGATTTGCTGGGTTACAACTCATGCTGTTAGAGATGATCTATACATTTGGCAGGAAATGAAATGCCAGCCGCTCCATGGTGGCAGAACCTGTGGGCATGTATTTGTTTCCAGGCTGCAGTAGAGAAATAATGGTTTTGGAGATATGCTTTTAAACCTTCCCCTCCCCACTACTACCTCCCCCCTCTACATTTTGCTCAGCCAAGATTGTTCCCAGACATAAGGTTTCAGACAACCCACTAATGTTTTCTTTGAGCCCATGTGAGTTGTCTGAGCTACCTACTTTAAGTTCAGAAATATGACTGAAGGAGAGAAGGGCAGAGAAAAAAGCAGCAGGGAAAGGAAGCAGAAAATCAGTGCCTTAGCTTCCAACACCCATATTTGCCTTTGAATCCATAGAACAAATTTCCCTCAGCTGCTATTTTACACCATAATTTTTTTAAAAAAATTGATTTTAAAATTTAATTTGATTTTAAAATTGATTTTTTAAAAAATCAAGAAGCACCTTTAAAACTAACTGATTTTTATTTTAATTTGAGCTTTCCCAGACATTACTCCATTTCTTCAGATGCAATACGAAGTGATATTAAAGCCCCAGGTTATTAAATATATTTATTTGTATTTATGTATTTATATATTTATACAGTTTATGTATTTATATCGTTGTGGGAGTGGGATAGAACGTAATAAAATCCAGAATGATGCAAATTGGGACCCTCACCCTAAATCTTCAAAGAACTGTGTGAGGTGATAACAGGGCTTTCATGTGAATTCGTATTAATGTGTAAAAGCAATAAATATGCTTACCAAAAGTTAGTTCCCTTGGGGTCAAAGCCACACCAGGCGTACATCTCACTGAAGTGGTAACGTTTGTGGATCTCCCAGTTAGGCAGGGATTCAGACGATTTGATGCTCTTCCATTTACTCTCCGCCAAACCCTTCCCTTGGAAGGGTGGGAACAAGCATGCCAGAATGGTTCTAGTCAAACCTCCCTGTCACATTTCCTTCCCCCATTCATGGATCAGGGGAGTTTTAATGGAGAAGCACTGACCTTGGGAACTAAGCAAGGTCAGTCCCAGTTAGTGCCATTGGATGAGAGGCCACCAATGCATACCAGGTGCTGTGGGCTCTATTTCAGAGGAAGAAATTAGTGAAAGCTCCTCTGAGTATTTTTGCCTAAGGAAGCCCTATGAAATTCATTGGGTCACTATAGGTTGACAGGCAACTTGGGGAACATATAGAAATATGTATCCCCTGAGCCGTTTATTACTGCACTATGAGATGGCATTGCCTAGACACAGGCCATTTCCACCCTACCCTGTTATAGTGCTATTTTTCCACTTTCAATATCCTGTGGAATTCTGAGGTTTGCAGTTTACTGAGGCCAAAGAGCTCTGTGGCTGAGAATTCTAGATGCCCTCCCTAAACTGCAAATCCCAAAATTCTATAGGAGGTTGAAAGTGGAATAATAGCACTGTAACAGTGTAGTGCAGAAATGGCCACAGGCTGGCTGTAGTGAGGATTAGACCTACCTCTCTTTAAAGACAGCAGTCCCAATTATCCATTTACACTTGATATATAGAGTTTTAGCCAGTTAACTAGCAGATACTTAGGCAACTCTTTAAGTAGATCAAATGATCTTTTCTGTGCTACATCAGATCAGTTAATATATATCTATCTAGCTTGCTAGCTAGCTAGCTATCCCTCCACCACATTTACTTTCTATTAGCACAGTCACCAAGAATCAAATATATTCAGTTTAGTAGTAGCAGTGTCCACCAGGACTGCACTGGACTGGGCTGGTGCTTCTTCTTTTACTTTAACTTTTAGAGTATTGCTTGCAAGAGATGACTCAGGAAACACTAGAACTACAAAAGAGATACATTTCTTCATAAACTGGGAATTGGTTTATGGGGTGGAAATATTCAGAAAATAATTTTTGTCTGTAGAGAAACAAACCCATGAGAAATGTTTCACTAAAAAGAAGTGCTTGAATTTAAATTCTATTTTCGAACCAGGCTGTCCACAAAAACATAATAGCAGCATTATCTTCTTCAACTCTGGCTTTTAACACTTGTATATGGTATACACACCTACAAGCAAGATTAATCAAGGCAGTAGGGCCTTTAAAGCTCGATTTTCCCCAGAAACAAAGAAAGATTTCTAGGATGATTTTCTGTCTCTGACAGATTAACGGAAGAAAGATGGGGAGAGGAAGAGGGAAGTAGCTGCTGTGTTTACCAAATACTCTTGGTTTCCATAGTGAGGGTGTCTCTGTCCTGATGAAAGGCTAGAAGAGCCATAGGGAGGGGAAGAGGGGGTGAGGAGAAGGCCATATTCGGGTCAGTAGGTGGGAATGTTGCAGGGTAGTAAGAAGGGGCCTCCATTTGCCCAGAACAATCTATGCTTTCTAGCGGATCCAGATAAAGAATTCTTAAAACAGTGCAAATTCTAATTTTTCTGCTGGATATCAACAGCATTTCATGTCCGCTCTACACACTATTAATGTGGAGACTATTTTGTTGAACACCATGTTTTAATCAAGAAAACTAGTCTTTATTTCAGTCAGAACCTTCATTTGTCCCCAGAAGTCTATTCCTCTGTCCCTTTTTCATTGTTTCTTTCCTGTTTTCAATTCCTCATTGGCAGCCCGTGTCAGTTCACACACTACCGGACATCATTCTAGTGATGACTTAGGATGCTTCCACACCAATCATTTTCTCTGCTAAACAGACCATTTGCTGAGGACAGTCCAAACTATGGTATTCCTGTCCTTCCCCCACATTGTGCTATTTATTCCAAGTGCTGATTTAAGTATGAGTGTGCATGTCTGTATTAGTATGTTTATATTCAAAGCAGCTCAATGTTACCTATGTGATTCTCGCTGCTCTCATTTTTTTTTCTTCACAAAAACCTAGTGGATTAGATCAAGCTGAGAGCTAGTGACTAGCTCAAAGTCACTCAGTGAGTGTAATAGCTGGATGGAGATTTGAATGTTGGTTTCCCCTGTCATCGGCCCTTTCTGCACGAGGCGAGGGAATCGCTCCGTGCTGTTACCGACTGCTTCTTCTGGGGTCCGAAGCAACACGGACTGTCTCTGAAGCCCTTCCACAGGGCTCCTCCTTGGTCCAGGGCGAATCGGAGCAGTGCGAGGTCTGTAGATCCGCACTGCTCCGGCTTCCAAAATGGCAGCTTCCAGCTTCCAAAATGGCGGCTTCTGGCTTCCAAAATGGCAGCTTCCAGCTTCCAAAATGGTGGCTTCCGGTTGGTCATGGGTCCCGACCAACCACTGAAGCTTGCCACGCCTAAAGCCCGCCCTCCGCAGAATCCAGGCTCGTATTGGTGTGAGCCTGCAAATCTGCACAAGGGAGCAGGAACGCAATGGCGCATTCCAGGAAAATAAAGACCTGTTTTTTCCGGTCTTTCGAAAACACGCTGGAGGACCACTTGGGGTCGTTTTGGAGAGGACTGAGGTGCGGATCTCTGGTAAGTAGTCCGCTCCTAGTCCGCTCCAAGGTGCAGACGAACTCCGTGAGAGGACGCACTGCCCCGTTCTAATTGCCTGTCGTAGAAAAGGCCAGAGTAAGAGTCAGAATCAAAAGCTTGGCATACCGACTCCGGCGCCTTGCCTCAAACGCAGAGGCAAATACCAAGTCATGGGAGTCATTTGAAAGTCTGTGGTCTTTGGGGTTGTTAAGAGACAGCCTTTTTTAATTCTAACCACCATGTCACCCACATTGTAATTTCTCCACATCCCTGCCCTGGTTGTGGAGATATTCTACTGAGCTGTGACTGTAATTCAATCGTAGTCTTACCGAACTTGAGTAGTCACAAGGGAATTTACGTAAGCGTGGACTAAGAAAGCTCCTACTAAATCAGCTCGCCTTAGAACTAATCTGGGGGTCTAGGCCAATGTTTGAGGTCTTTTGCTTTTAAGTGGCAAAGCACACAGGAAAGTGAAAAGGAGTTTCCTAGTCATGACTCTTAGGCCCTTTTCGCATGGTACCTGTTTGCGTGACGGGGGAGGGTGTCTCGCGCGAAAAGCCTCCTCTGAAACGCTGCCGCTTCCCCACTCCTTCCTACCGCAGGTTGCTTCCTGTTTGCGTGACCGTCGTGCGAGCGCCCCACCCCTTCCTTCCGCAGGGCACTGTGGGAGATGTAGGCTGCGCTGGAGGAAGGAAGCACGACCGCACCAGCTCCCCGACACACTGCATGGCAGGTAAGTGTGCGAGGGTGGTGCGAGCATTGCACGAGCGCGGGGCATTTTTGGCTTAAAGCTGAAAATCAAAAAATGGGTGCGCGCCCTGCTTCAGCCTCATGAGCGTCGTGCAAGTAGGGGTGCGTCGTTTGAAGCGACACTCTCATTTGCGTGACGCTCAAGGAGCGCTCGCGCTAAAAAAAACATGCGAAAAGGGCCCCTATCTGGGTTGGCTGAGTAAGGAAGGGAAAGAAAGGCACTCTGCATATGCTCAGAGTTCATCCAGGAGTCAGTGAGGGGTTGTGGTTTGAGTGTTTGACTAGTAGTTGGAGAGACTAGGCTTCAAATCCTCACCCAGCTTCAGAAACCTGGTGGGTGATCTTGGGCAAGGCACACTCTCTCAGTCTCAGAGGAAGGCAAAACAAAACCTTTTAAGCACATAACAGTGTATGCTCAGAAGCAACTTTCTCTAATCCCAGAGGGTCGTGTCTGTCTTTCTCCCTCCTCTCTCGCACACATCCACACTAACCAGACTGAGTACACACTGTTCTTTTCAGAGCCTGGAAAAGCTACTCTTTTATTGGACTGCAACCCTTAGAATATTCCATATCCCCATCTGTCCCAAACAGATAGGGACCATCCCAATTACAGTCAGCCCTCTCCATTTGTAGGTTCGACATCCACAGACTTGATTATTTCCAAGTTTCTCCAACCCCTGCCTACTCCCCGCTAAAAGTGCTTCTTTACTGGGGAAACCTTCCCTCTTGGCAGGTTCTTTCTTCTTTTTCTTTCTTTCTTTCTTTCTTTCTTTCTTTCTTAATTTCCATTACATCACCAACATAAAACAAACGGTAAAGCAGGATGAAAAGCAGGGTAAAAAAGCAAACTTGCAATATTATA
Organism: Ctenosaura bakeri; assembly: GCA_948474755.1. Classification (NCBI taxonomy): domain Eukaryota; kingdom Metazoa; phylum Chordata; class Lepidosauria; order Squamata; family Iguanidae; genus Ctenosaura; species Ctenosaura bakeri. The sequence continues at coordinate 125,535 of CAOLHI010004029.1, forward strand.
ATGTACATTTCTCATCTGAATCAATTATATGTATATATATATATGTATATATACTGGTTAATAAAGAAGAAGACAAAAAAAACAACAAGAAAGAAAAACAATTGTCCTTCCTAAGTTCCTATTGTGTATTCTTTTGTTCCGTTATATTGGCAACTTAATTTTTATACCCTTCTCTCCAGAACTATTTCTCTAATTCTGCCACTTCCAGACTCTTAATCTAGCGTTGTTCCCACAAAAGGAAAGAAAAAAACCAAAAACCATATTCTGTGGGTCGCCCACACATGATTCTATGTTTTGTCTTGACAACTCTAGGTATATCTTGTAGGTCTATATGTGTCCATTGGCTCTTTATATTTCACACCTGTAGCCCCTCTTGGCCGTTCTGACCAGAGTGGGCAGCGCTTTCCAAATCGGCCCCTGCTCCTCTTCCTCCTCCACCACCCCCTGACTGGCCAGCTAAGGGCCAGAGGGAGAGGGGGGTGGGAAAGGAAGTCTAGGGCCCCCAGGCCAACCCACCTCTTTTCCCTCCCCTTTCCCTGACCTGCTTTGGACACTGGCTGTCCTCTCTCCCCACCATCTCTACTCTGCCCACCGTACCCCCCCTACACATTTTGAGATTTGCAGTTTTTCCACCTTTGCAGGGGTCCTGCACCCCTAACCCAAGCAAATGTGGAGTGCTGACTGTAATACTTGGTGGTCTGCTTTTGCAGCTACTGTTTAAATGCGGTGTTCATGTCTGTTATTTTAACGTGTAAACTCAAAAGTGAATGATTGGCTAGCTTTTTAAAAAAAATACTTTTTCAAGGCAGGTTTAAGCTTAAATTGCATGTGTGAATTGAAATACTTGCAAGCTTTAGAGTTTCTCTGTTGAAGAATCTGAAGACTGCCTTTGGAGATTAAAACTTTGGTCTCGGGTAGGGATGGGCCAACCGAATCCTTGAATCCTGGGCAAGGATTTGAGATTCGTTAATCAGAGTGCCAAAATAGGTCACCTGAATCTTGCGAATCCACCAACCAAATCATTTGTAGGAGATCGGGACACCTGAAAACCTGGGAGACCAGACACACAAGGGGAGGTGGCAAGTAGCTGAGTTTTTTCCTTGGAATAATAATGACCTTCGCTATCAATTTCACAAATTACATTGGGGCTTATATTCTAAGATATTTAAATTGAACATTTCATATTGAAGTTCAGTACTTGACTGGAAGCTACAGGCTTGAGATTTCAAGGACAGCTGAAAGGTTCCTTTGCAGAACTCCCTTGCAAAGCTCTTTCAGACACAATTCTGGGGTCTGTAGTTTTATCAGGTGTCACAGCCTTCTCTGCCAAAGTGTGCTGGAGCATCATCAAACTACAAACCCCGGGATGCCAGAAGGAGCTATCCAAAGAAAATCCAGTTTTGACCTGGATCATCTCTGTACTGTAGTATGTGGTCCTGGCAGGCAGGAAAATGTGGGATTAATCTACATTTTCCTGCCTGTGTAGAAAGGGCCTTCATGTCATTTTCAGTCTGGGGAGATCCTGAGACAAAACTATGACAATTGTCCTGGCCAGATTTCTACAGAGGGAGGTCTGCCTTTGCCTAAATTTTTGCTAAAGCTGAGAGCGCGTGTCTTGCCCAAGATTATCTTCTTTCCCTTGCTTTTTAAACCCTTTTTTAAAAAAAAAGATTCAAAAGATTTGAGATCTGTGAGATTTGTGGATTCCCAGAACCTTCCAGGGATTTGAATATGGATTCGGATTTGGAAAATTCTGGATTCATCCTATCCCTAGTCTCGGGGCAAACCTGAAGAGGGTATAGGAAGAAGCTCATGTGTGAAAGGAGAATTGGGAGGGTGGAATGAGAGGATGGCCATCTAGAGCTAGGGAGCTGGTGCAGAGTGGTTTTTGGGTAGAACTGGCAAGCAGCCATGAATGTCCCATGTTCTTGCACAGTCTTTGAAATGGGTGTTACGTTCTATCCAGAGGAGGCAGGATTGTTGAGGGAATCTCCACAGCTTTGGAGACTGCTTCCTTCTTGGTAAGCCCAATAGGCACTCTTCGTAATCATATCCCAAGAATTCTAAGTATTTTCTTTTAATCTCCTGGACAAAATGTGAGAAATAAGGTATATATCACACAATCGCTCGATAAACACATACCAAATGCACTGCATATATAAATTTGGGGGAAATATGTTCATGAAATTGTATTTTACCATCTGCCAAGAGAAAAGCAAGAAAAATCACATTTTAAAATGTTGGAGTTAAAGCTTTACCTCAAAAAGAAACATAGTGTTTTAATTGATTTCCCTAGACATCCTTCTGACTTTTTGTAGTATTTTCTGTGTGTATGGAGAGGGGCGGCAGACTCTGGAAATGCCCTGGGCAGCAAAAGCTCTGGCTATGCCACGGCTTCCAGACAACCGTTGCCTCGGGACCTGGAAGTGCCTGGCCACTTCCTTCCATCTCTGCCTCTGTCGGTGAGCCCTCCATATTTTAGTAATGGGATACGTAGTAGGAGTTAAGTAGTAGCTTGCTTGTAACAAAGTATGGGGACCAGAGACAGTTAGATAAACAAAAAGCTAGGAATGCACTGATAAAGCCAGGCTGCACCAAGACTTCAAGGTCTCTTGCGGGTGCAAAAAGTTGTACTCTTTGTCTTTTATATTTTGTATTTTGCTAATCGCCTCCACTGCACTCACTGAAGTCCAGCACGATGTATCATGCTCCTAATAAATAATTTTTATGCACTGTTCTATTTGTGTGTGTGAATTCAGTTCCTGACAGCCTCCCTGCACCTCTTGCCTCACTTATTGTGCTGATTTGTCCCCCCAGATCACAGAAGCTGGGCGGAGGTTGTTTATTTCCCTGAGAGCCCCTTTGAGGGGGCAGCCATGAAGCCCTTCATGGGGGTTGCTGCGGTCATGTGGCTGGTGCCCTTGCTGCAAATAGAGGGAAGGCAGGCTCTCTGCCCTGAGGAACATGCAAACCCAACTTCTTTGGGGAAAGCAAAGCTGGTGCTCTGTTGTTCACTTGCTCTTTGTGGAAAGGGAGAAGGAAGAAAATACTAGGCAGAAAGTGAGGTAGGAGGAGAGATGCAGCTCTCTGAGGAAACCTCTTCTTCCAGAGAAACAGTGGCTGCACATTTTTCTCTCACCGGATCATTTGAGCGTGCCCCTTCCTATTTCAATAATTTTCTGGAACCAGCCCTGTAGAGCCTCCGGTCCCAAGCTGGGCAGCATATAGCAAATAAAATGAATTATGGCGGTATTAGTTTGTTGCAGTGGCAAGATCCACAAACTCCCATCACTGCAGTCTCTGAAATTGTGCCTATTTCAAACCAAAGAGTTGGCTCTAAAGATAAATAAATAAAACCTAACAGAGGAATTATCAGCCTGCTTTGGTTGGGGGTGGAAGGCCTTTTCTCCTTGTCTCCCAGGGTCAGGCTCTGTCCCTCAGCAGATGCAGGAGCGACTCCTGCACTTCCTTCCCTGGTAAACCTGGATCCAGTTTGGAGACCCTGGCAGATGGGATAAAGATTTTGTCACAGGATTTCACACCCCAGGCTCCCTTCTGGACTGCTACACTCTCACCCCTCCTTGGCCCTATCCCTCTGCTTGACAGTTTTCTCTTTAACAATACTGGGCACCAATTTATTTCCCATCCTTCTCAAATCCTTTCAGGCCTAAGAGATTTCTTTTTATATATTTGGTCAATAAGGCTATGATCCTTTTCTTAGGACATCCAAGGGGAGGGGGCATCAGAAACTCTTGTTGCCCCTGCTTTTCCAAGGAGGCACAACCAACAATTCCAGTCTGCAGATGTTTCTTTGTCTCAAGCCATTCCACAGCTGGAAAACCCAGTTTCCCTCCTGCTTCCCTCGCTCCCTCCCTCACTCCCTCCCTCTCTCCCTTATCTTGATCAGAACAGGGATGAGGCTTTCTGTCTTCTTATTCTCCGAGACTATCAGTCATCAGGGTGGGATATTAGGTTCTCTGCTGTTCTCCAGTATCCATGTGGTCCAAGCTGAGGGTGAACTGGGGCAGAATCAGGACCTAGAGAACCACTCTCTACAGCAGGAGGCGCCCAAGAGGGGCCTCTGGGTTGCAGAGTCTTTCCAGGTCCAGAAGGCAAGTCCCTTCAAGTCCAGATGGGAGGGGCTCCCTGGCTCTTTAGAACTGCCCTGGAAGGGGAGGAAGCAGGGAAAGGTGGGGCTGGTGAGGTTTGAAGCAAAGCCCTGCTCAAGAGCTCTTCCTTCCCCATCTATCTCTCCCCCTGAGAAAGCCTTGATCTTTTTTTTGGGGGGGGGGCGAGATGTTTGCCAGTTCTCCTTCCTTCCTCTGCCCTCCTGTTGCAGTCTCCCAAGGCTGGGGGAAATCCTCCACACCTGGAGTGCTTCCTCCTCCGCTCCGCAACCACACCCATTGGGAAGAAGGAGAAGGAGGAGAGGACATCCATGGCTGTCCCTGACACCTTCTGCCAGAGGTCTCAAATTTTCTCTCCAAGGGGTCTCTTGGTGCCAACTCCCCATTCTGCCCTCCTGGACACTGTAATTCGGGGGGAAATGAACAGGAAAATTAAAGGAGCTTAGCTCTGGTGATCCAGCCTCTTGTGTTCCTGCAAGAGTACCAAAGTGGCAGGGCTACGTGGGGATAGGGAAGTGAGGGATGTCCATGGAATCATCCAGGTTCCAGGAAACTTCTAAGAAAGGGATCAGCTGATCTTCCAAACATGAGCAAAAGATCCTAGACACTGTTAGGAGCTGTGTGTGTGTGCGTGTGTGTGAAGCAGCTTGTCCAATGCTGAGAAAACCTACCTGGAAGGCAGTAAGAGGCCTTTGCAACCCTACCCACACTCATCTTTGAGTTCAACTCAAAGAGGTTCAGCCATGGACTCATTCTTGTGAGATATCCACACTTTTTCAAAGACACCTTTGGTTTTGGAAAGGTACTTCTCAATTGTTTGAGCCTGGTAATATGTGTCAAGAAAAGGAGAGCAAACTGAATATATTCTTCGCTATAATGATGTTTAATCTACGGATGTGTTGGATGTTGAGTGTGGGATCTTAGAAGAATCTCTTTCTGAGGACCAATCACAGCTGCAAGGAGAGATGACCTCCTGCAAGGAGTTCTTGGATTGGAAAGGTAGGCTTCTTGGAGATTCCCTCCTTGATGATCCAGCCCAGCTGCACAAGGAGATGATGGAATCTAATGAGGTGCTGGATGCCGTTGGCTGGCTCTTGGGAGAATGTGCTGCTGAGATGCAATCACAGCTGCAGGGGGAGATGAGATCCCTTAAAGAGGTCTGAGAGGCACAGGGTGGAATCTTGGAAGATTCTTTGGTTGATGGAGCCCAGCTGCACAAGGAGATGATGGAATCCAGGGAGGTGTTGGATGCTGTTGTCCGGATCCTATGAGAATCTCTTGCTGAGGCACAGTCACAGCTGCAGAGGGAGATGAGATCCCTTAAAGAGGTCTGAGAGGCACAGGGTGGAATCTTGGAAGATTCTTTGGTTGATGGAGCCCAGCTGCACAAGGAGATGATGGAATCCAGGGAGGTGATCCTATGAGAATCTTTTGCTGAGGCACAGTCACAGATGCAGAGGGAGATGAGATCCAGCAAGGAGGTCTTGGATGCCAAGGGTGCGACTGTGGGAGATTCTCTTGCAGACTCAGCCTCGCTGGGTAAAGAGACTAAAGACTCCATAGAGGTGTTGGGTGAGGAGCGTGAAATGCTGTGTAGGATGGTGTTACCCTGCTTGCTTGGGGCTCCCTTAAGGGGATTCCCAAAAGCTGTCAAAATCATCTCTTGTGGGGAAAATTAGCTCTGAGCACTGCTTTAGCCATGCAAAGAGAGCAGGGTAATTACGATCTTTAACCCAATGTTTACGGTGTCAGGCCCAGTCAGAAATCACACAAATTATTCAAATTTAAGTATTTTATTGACATAGATGTTAAAGTCCATACAATCATTCAGCTGCACTCACTCCAACAAGCATACAAGACTATAGAAAGTTAGAAAAGGTGAAAATTAAGAGAGAGAGAGAGAGAGACATAAGGGTTTGATTTAATACTGTACCAATCCAGAAGTCTTCAGCTGGGAGAAAACGATCTCAGCCACGCCTTTAGAGGCTGAGGGGAGCTTACCAGCTTCATGATTTGCAGATCTGAGAGAACTCCAAACTCCCCAAAACTCCAAAAACTCCAAAAAGGAGAAGGAAAAGGGCCTAGTTATAGAGCTGACCCATGTCCTGGGAAACAGATGGCTGCAGTTTTATTAAGATGGATTTCAGCTTTTGTAGTTCAAAGAAAATTCAGCCAAACATCCTTGTAGTTTACTGGAAGATGAGTATCTCATCTGGAGATGCATACCTCAAGGTGTCAAATTCCAGGCTATTTGCATTGTTTATTTGTTCTCAGAGAGTTATTGTCTCCTGATCGCTGCTGAAAATCTATTCCAATGGCCTGTGAGCCATTTACAAGATTACCCAGGATGTGTGACAGAAAACCAGCTACTCTTTTGATCTATCTCCATAGGTCTACTGCCTACGTGTCTCTCCAGTATATCTCTATGGCTCACTATGTTTGATATAAAATAATTAGGGTCCTCAGGACATAGTTTTTAGGCGTGTTAGGGGGCTTACAGTGAGGAAGAGTTTACAGAAGTGAAAGAAATCAGAACACCTATTCTGAATTTGATTCCGTTGTCCAAGCAAGTGAGGGATCTAAACATGCTTTTTGAATTGATATAAAAACCACTAAACCAGGGAGGGTGATAGTTGTCTCATCTACCCACAAATGCCTCCTCTTCTTTCCCTCCCAGTCACCCATTCAAACTATCCAAAAACCATTCCAGGATTCTTGTCTCAGATTTGTTGGAAGAGAGAGAGCTCCTCTTCAGACAACCTGAGGAAGTTGAGAGCAAAGCTCCATAGCTTGTTCAGTGCAGAGGTGGACTACGTTGTGGGTCTGGGTGCCAAATCCTCACCCTTGACACCTACTGGTGCTGTTGGGGTGGGCCATGATTCCACTCCTGGAAGCCCTTAGTTGTCCCCGTGATTTGGCTGAGGGCTTCTTCTTGTCCCCATGCAAAAGCCCACTCCGGAGGGACTGCTCACCTCTTTTGGGAGTCTTTCTTTCTGATCTGTGTTCTTGTCCAATTTCTGCTGGTGCGCCTGCCTCTTTCCAAAGCACCTGCAATTAAGAGAGGGACAGGATGGATGGACCAGTTGCTTGGGATGCAAGGAGCACCATCTTCTTCTCCTTCTTCTTCTTGTGACTCTTACAACGGACAGGAGGAGAATCCTGCTGCACATAAGAAAAAGCAAGCAAGCTCACATTAGAGATGCCAAAATGGCAGTAGAGTTTTACCAGTTTATTTGGTTAATACTGAACACAGCGAAAACCTAGGCCAGGTTCTTAGTGTTCCCTCCAACCTTCGGTGCTAATGGAGTTGGATTAGTCCCCTTACAAGTCCCCCTTCAAGTCTAGCATTCAAAGGAGAAAAGGAGAAGAAATGGGGCACCTTAGGAAGATGGATAACCCCATCTGGGCTAGGAAAAGTGACTTTCTGAACCAGACCTCCAAGAGCTTCTTGGAGGGACCTTCTTCCCTTTCATCTCCTGTAGTTTAGCGCATGTTTTCTTCAGGCATGAAAGAAGAGCCTGCAGAATTTTGGCGGTCTTTCTAGGGGCTTTTTGCAAGGCTGGTCCTGCATCTGGGATGCCCGCCTTCTTAGAAGATGGTTGGGACTGTCTTTTAGGTGATTTTGTGTCTGGTTTGGATGGTTTTGGGGGTGGGCTGGCAGTGGTTGAAAATCTGACCCTCTGGTTCCCAGGAGGAGACTCTTGGTCTCTGTTCCTCTGTTCCTGAGGTTGGGGTGATTTCTTGGGGCCCTTTCTGAGCTCCTCCCTCATTGGGAGGGGGTCCTTCTCAGCTCCAGGGCTTTCTGAGCTTTCCCTCCTCTTTCTTGGCTTGGAGGGATGCTCTGTGCTAGCCTGTACCTCAGACCCATCCGCACATTGTGCCAGTCCCCATTGTTCTGCGTCCTTCTTGATCTTCAGGCGGTAACCCAGGCTCACGTGGGGCTCCCCTTTCCGCATGCTCAGACGGGGGTAAACTTCGAGGGAAGGGTGGTGTCGTGACTGAGGGTGAGAAGAAAAGGGGATGCAGTGACCACACTGCAGACAGACAGGGTATTCGACACAGGGTCTGTCTTGACCTTTGGCCATCTGCATCTGCAAGTCCCTCATCACCTTCTCCTCATCTAGGGACTTCAAAATGGTTTTAGGCAGCGAAGGGTGACAAGACTTGTCGTTAGATCCAGTAGCTTGGGGGAGTTGCTGGGCGCCCCACTGTGATGTGTCTTCCAGGGAGATGTTGGCCATGACAGCCTGAGCCTTATTTTCTCTGTCTTCAATATGGGCAGGGCTGCCTTTGCCTTTCCCAGCAGAGTACAGGAAGGGAGAAGGGGAGCTTGGCCTGGTCTTGGACTGAGATGGGGGTAAGGCTGTCCTCCCCAGTGGGCTGGAAGCTCGGGGTGATGGCAGTGCAACCTTCTCCTGGTGTGCCTTCTGGGTGTCCCACTCAATCAATATCTGCTTCTTATAGAAGAGCAAACTCTTGCCTTCCTGGAAGTGGGAGGAACTGCCATGAGTGTCTGGCCCCAAAGAAAGATCATCTTGGATCAATGTTGCCATGGAGTCAGACTGGAGTGGGGCTCCCCTGGATTGTCTCTTTGGCACTTTCTGACTCAGATCAGGATCAGTGTGGGGACAGGAGTGGGGCTTCTGTTGAATCTCCTGCAGACCCTTCTGAAGCTGGTGTGGCTGAAAATCTTGGGTGCCTGGCGGACCCAGAGTGCTGTTAACTTGCGTCTCGGTGCCAGAGGTCAACTGGGAAACCATTGTGTCTTTCTGCTGGGATACGTCCTGGAGGTTCCACTGAAGTACCCCTTGCTCCTTGGTGATTTCCATGAGGGGAGAGGAGCGAGGCTTGTGTTGGAGGTCCTTTCCGCCTTGGCCTGGTGGAGAAGCCTGAGTGATGCCAGTCTGTGTCTTGGTCTTTGGCCCAGATGCCTCATGCACTGACATCACATCTCTCTCCTGATTTTGTTTTTGGATGTTGCACCTAAGCAAGACTTGCTCTTCAGGGTGTTCCCTCTGGGCATGGGAGGGCAGATTCTGCTGAAACTTTTGGGCCCTCGCAGTAGCCTGGTGCTGCCAACCCTCCTCAACGGCAACCTGAGTCTTAGCTTTTGGGCTAGAGGCCAGCTGCAAAGGTAATTCATTTGTCTGCTTATATTTTCTGAGGACGCTCAATGGGTCCTCCTTGCGTGCCATATGGGGATAGGGCAATGGCTTTTGGTGAAGGTTTTGGGGGCCCACATAGTGCTGCTGCTGCCAACTCAGAGCATCTGCATGAGCTGTGACAGCCTGGGTCTTGTCCTTTGGGCTGGATGATCCCAGCACTGGGCTTGCATCTCTCTCCTGAGTTTCTTTCTGGATGTTGAACTTGAGCAAGAACTTCTCTTCAGTATGTTCCATCTGGAGATGGGAGAGTGGCTTCTGCTGAAGCTTTCCGGCCCTCTCAGTAGCCTGGGACTGCCAACCGTTATCAGTGGCAGCCTGAGTTTTGGCTTTTGATTTACAACCTGGCTGTGATGGTGTCCCATCTGTTTCCTGACGTTTATTGAGGACGTTCCAGTTGAGGAACACTGGTTTCTTACTACGTCCCATCTGGAGATGGAGTGGTTGTTTCTGGTGAAGGTTTTCGAGATTCACTTCAACTTGGTTCTGCTGCCAACTCTGGTCATCTCCCTGAGCAATGAGAACCTGGGTCTCAGCTTTTGGGCTTGAATCCTGCAGCAATGGGACCACATCCTCCTCCTCCTCCTCCTGATCTTTCTTGCGTATATGGCATGTGAGAATCCCCAGTTCCTCCATAGATTCCTTGTGATATTGGAAGGGGGGCTTCTGGTGACTTGGTTGCCATCGGACTCTGCCCTGGTGGGGCTGCCCACCATAAGAATTCGCTTTGGTGATGGAAGGTAATTTCTTGTCCTTGGGGCTGAAAAGCCTGGGTGATGGAAATGCATCATAGTCCAGGTGTTTCTTTGTGATGTGTCTCTCCAGCAAATCGTGCTGATTGTGGCCAAGAAAGTTGATCTTGCTCCCATGCCTCTCCAGGTAGAGAGGGCTTCTTTTCCCTGTGACTGTGGAGTGCCAGGGGGGAGAGGAAAGTGTAAGGCTGCTGGTGGAGTCCGACCGAAGTGGGGATCCCTCCAGTCGTCTCTGCAATTCCCTCTGACTAACTTGGAAGCTGAGATTGAGATCAGAATGGGGCTTCTGGGGAGACTCTTGGAATCGCCCCTTGCGCTTGTGTTTCTGCCAACTCTGAGAGTTCTTGTTATGTGCTAGGGAGCTGAGTGTTGTAAGAGCCGAGTCCTTAGAGGGGGCCTCTTTTGGTAATGAGCTAGCCCAGCTGCAGAGGGAGATGATGGAATCTACGGATGTGTTGGATGTTGAGTGTGGGATCTTAGAAGAATCTCCTTCTGAGGACCAATCACAGCTGCAAGGAGAGATAACCTCCCCCAAGGAGTTCTTGGATTGGAAAGGTAGGCTTCTTGGAGATTCTCTGCCTGACGATCCAGCCCAGCTGCACAAGGAGATGATGGAATCTAATGAGGTGTTGGATGCCGTTGGCCGGATTCTTGAAGAATGTGCTGCTGAGGTGCAATCGCAGCTGCAGAGGGAGATGAGATCCCTTAAAGAGGTCTGAGAGGCACAGGGTGGAATCTTGGAAGATTCTTTGGTTGATGGAGCCCAGCTGCACAAGGAGATGATGGAATCCAGGGAGGTGATCCTATGAGAATCTCCTGCTGAGGCACAGTCGCAGCTGCAGAGGGAGACGAGATCCAGCAAAGAGGTCTTGGATGCCGAGGGTGTGACCGTGGGAGATTCTCTTGCAGATTCAGCCCGGCTGCATAGGGAGACTAAAGACTCCATGGAGGTGTTGGGTGAGGAGCGTGAAATGCTGTGTAGGATGGGGAAGGGTTTAAAGAAGTGAAAGAAATCGGTTAGAACTCCTATTCTGAATTGGATTGCGTTGCGCAAGCGAGTGAGGAATCTAAACATGCTTTTTGAATTGATATAAAAAACACTAAACCAGGGAGGGTGGTAGATGTCTCATCTACCCACAAATTCCTCCTCTTTTTTTCTTTCCCTCCCAGTCTCCCAGAGAAACTATTAGAAAACCATTTCAGGATTCTTGTCTCAGGTTTGTTGGAAGAGAAAGAGCTCCTCTTCAGACAACCCGAGGCAGTTGAGAGCAAAGCTCCATGGCTTGTTCAGTGCAGAGGTGGACTACGTTGTGCGTCTGGATGCCAAATCCTCACCCTTGACACCTGTTGGAGTGGGCCATGATTCCACTCCTGGAAGCCCTTAATTGTCCCCGTCATTTGGCTGAGGGCTTCTTCCTGTCCCCATGCAAAAGCCCACTCCGGAGGGACTGCTCATCTCTTTTGGGAGTCTCTGTTCTGCTCTGTGTTGTTGTCCAATTTCTACAGGTACCTCTGACTCTTTCCAAGGCCCCTGCAATAAAGAGGGATACAGGTTGAATGGACCAGTTCCTTGGGAGTGGACAATGCCCAATTGCCATAGGACTGAGTCGTATGATGAGAAAAGGTTTCTCCAGAGGATTTAGGGAGAGGGTCTGCTTACCTATCTGTCCAGTCACAACCTTGGATTTCATCTCCTCCTTCTTCTTCTTCGGTTGTCTGTTATAACAGACAAAAGGAGAATCCTGTTGCACATAAAAAAAAAAAAAAAAAGCAAGCAAGCTCAAATTAGAGACCTCAAAATGGCCCCAGAGTTTTACCAGTTAATTTGGTTAGTACTGGAGAAAGCTGCTTGGGAGTTTTTCTCTTTCCCATCTCCAAATAATTAGACTGCCTTTAGTGGCTCTGCCCATGGCGGGGATTCCTCTGACACACCATCAGTCTGGGGACAGGATATAGAAACGTGACCCTGGTTGCCCTTTCTGATGCCACCGCTGCTCCAGGAGGGCCAGCTCCATTTCTTGGGATTCCTAAATGAAACTTCTGATTTCTCTGCTGAATTAGAGGAATTGCTCTACTTTTCAATTCCTACTAATTCCTCTACTTTTAAAAATAACAGATAGGTGTAGGCAGCTGGGAATAATGCAATGCAGATCAAGTGCAGAATTGTAACGAACACATAAACAATTTGCTTGAAAGTAAAGAAACAGTTCAGCCGAAACCTGGGCCAGATTCTGAATGTTCCCTCCAACCTTCGGTACAAATGGAGTTGGATTAGTCCCCTTACAAGTCCCCCTTCAAGTCTAGCATTCAAAGGAGAAAAGGAGAAGAAATGGGGCACCTCAAGAAGCTGGAGAACCCAATCTGGGCTAGGCAAAGTGACTTTCTGAATCAGACCTCCCATCATTTCTAGCTGGCATGGCCAGTGGCTTGTCTTCTTGGAGGCTTCTGGCAGTGGGAATCCAATAAAGTAACCTACCCAGCTTCCTGGCCCTCCTGTTGGGAGCCAAGGCCTCCCCAATTCTGTGGTTCTTGTTGATCCAAATCAGCTCTGCAGCCAGAGGCTGTTCTGTATGGATGATACACTTCTCTGCACCCAGAACTAGGATCTGAAATGCAACCCAGTCCCCATTCAAAGTCTGCCTCTTACCGGAGGATTTATCACATTTTTGAGCAAGAAAAGTATGCGGAGTAGGAAAGCAAGTCCAAACAGCAACCAGGGCAGCCAATAGTAGCTGTCTGAGCCGGCATCCAAGGAGTCCTCCATGGTGCCGAGTATAGGCAGCTACTCTGAAAGCCTCTTTCCCGGCTGGGCTATTTCAGGACCCCCTCTCTCCCTCTCTGGCGCGGAGGTCACTCTGGCATCACAAAGGTCCTCTGCAGGTTGTCCACAGCCCCTCTGTGACCCCCACAATGGCCTGCAGCAGGAGAGGCAGGTTAAGTTCACCCACCTCCCCAGCTGGGCTGGAGAAACAGAAGTCCATCTAGGCTGCTCTGCAGCCCTAGGGTTTTCCAGGAGCTGTAGCTGGATGTGGTGTGACTGAAAAATAAAAATCCATGGGATGGACTTCCTCTCATGGTGTATTTCTTGTGAATTCCTAGAACTAGACCTGACTTTGTAAGCCTAGGTAGGTTTTTTTTTGTTTTAAGCCCCAGGAGTTTGTGATATAGGCTGGGGCCAATATTTATATATATGTGAAAATAAAACAATTAAAATCGCATTCCTTGTGTTACTAGTGGTTATTAAAGAAGAAGACAAAAAGGAAAAAGCAATTGTCCTTCCTAAGTTCCTATTATGGATTCTTTTCTTCCGTTATACTGGCAACTTAATTTTTATACCCTTCTCTCCAGAACTATTTCTCTAATTCTGCCTCTTCCAGAGTCTTACTCTAGCATTGTTCCTACAAAAGGAAAGAAAAAGACACAAAAGAAAACCATATTCTGTGGGTTGCCCAGACATGATTCTATGTTTTTGTCTTGACAACTCTAGGTATATCTTGTAGGTCTATATCTGCCCTTGGCACTTTCTATTTCTCCCCTGTACCCCCCACCCACTTGGCCGTTTTGAGGAGAGTGGGCAAGCCTTTCCAAATTGCCCCCTGCTCCTCTTCCTTCTCCACCACCACCCCTTGACTGGCCAGCTAAGGGCCAGAGGGAGAGGGGGTGAAAAAGGAAGTCTAGGGACCCCAGGCCAACCCACCTCCTTTCCCTCTCCTTTCCCTGACCTGGTTTGGACACTGGGTACCCTCTCTCCCCACCATGTCTACTCTGA